>JAOEHQ010007843.1:0-28095 GCA_025447715.1 Asclepias incarnata
GCAATATTACCATCACCGACACCACTAGACCGCCTTCCCCACCACCGCCGCCGCATTGCGCGGGTACCATGCTCGTACTCCTTAATAAAGGAGGAACCCACCCCTTTTTTTTCTTCAAAAAAGCTCACTGAACTTCCCAAACTACCCCTATCATTTATTAACCAATTTAAATATCTCCACCTAATATACCTATAATATCCTTAATGAAATTATTTACAATATATATCCCTCAACCCTTAAATTAACTATTATTTACAACATCCATCCCTCAACCCTTAAAATAACTACACTACCCACTTTTACATAATAACCACACCGCTACCACCACCGCTGCCGCCGCCACCTCTCGCCGCCGCCACCACCCGTCTCCGCCGCCGCCACTGCCTTCCCCACCACCCCCACCACCCGTCGTCGCCGCCACCACCCATCGCCGCCATTACCACATCGCTACCACCACCATTGCTATCATCATCGTCGCCGCATCGCGCGGGTTTCCTTCTAGTTATATAAAAATTACATCCCCTTGTTGAAAAGTTACAAGATTGAGATATGGAAAATACCCATATTACCCCCTAATTATCTATTTACACCATATATCCCTTATTTTTTAAAATATATTTACACTACCCCCTTTACACAATTATCTTTACACCATATTACCTACACCAATCGACCACCACCAGTCACCGCCACCACCACCAGTCGCCGTCGCCACCACACCGCCACCGCCGCATTGTGCGAATACCCTCTAGTTACTGTTAAACATTAAACTCCAAGCTCATAATCAAACAAAAACTAGACTTTTTAGGTGAAATATAAGGAATATCGTTGAGTAAAAGACATTCCACTATAGTTAAGGTGCATAAAATAGTTGTATATTTACCATAAAATTCAGGGGTGTGCTTTTGTATTTAGCATTTTTCTTATTTATTTAGTTATAACGTATTATTTATGATTGAGTAATGCTAGAAGTTAATTTAAAAAATAGCTAAACAAATAACAATCATATTAACAAACATAAATATCGTTTGTATATAATAATTATAAAAAATTAATGACATTCAAATGTTCTTTTACATATTAAAATCTTCATAACCCTGTGTAATACACGAGTCGATATTATTGATAATTGACTTTATTGAGCCACAATCATCCAATTTTTTGACGAAAATATAGTTGGCTCATGCCAAATAAACCGTCATAGCCTTCAAATTATTTGTGGGGTGGATTTATGAGGAGATTTCCGAAAGTCCTGGGTTCATCATAGGTATTTTTATAATTTAGGAGTAAGAGTAGAATAGTTGTCGTTCTAAAAAAAATTATATGTATTTCATTATGACCATTAGTTAGCATTTCCTTTTTTAATAACAATTAAGAAAAAATTATACATGCATGTCTACATCTTACCTCTCTCATACCCCGCTTCGGCAGGGATTAGGTACTATTGTTGTTGTTGTTGTATACATGCATGTTTTTAAAAAGTCTCAAACTCACAAAATAAATTCATACTGATTTGATTTGGTACTATTTAAATTAAATTAAAAGAGAAGACAATTAGAATACCATTTATTTGGATACATAGATAATGAAAATTTTTATTAGTGGGGAACACGTTTAATGAAAATTTATTCGAAGGGGAACAGTAGATAATCATTCAGTGTTTTTTTTTTTTTTTTTTTAAGGTGTGAATTATTCGCGAATGTCGGAAGGTTTAGCATACGTTGTTTTAACCGGGTCCTCAATTTAAACCCCTCGCAGGATCCTCAATTTAAACCCCACGATGAAAACCCCATCACCCAGAGATCTGGAGGGGAAAACTCACTCAGACCCACCATAAGTGGAAATTAAATACATGACCATATTAGAGATTGTATTTATATTCCGATTACTTAGAAATTAGTTGATAATGTAGTTTACAGTTTAGCTGGGTGTTTGTTTTAGTTGCTGATAGATTTGATAGTTAAATAAAAAACTTTGATCTGAACAATGACATTTGAATTAAAGGGAAGAGTTTTTACCAACTCGTATAATGAAAAGTTGATGCTAGATTTACTACTTTTTATTGTATATTTCTTAAACATTTAGTCAAACTTTCCTCATTTATATACTGATCTAATTTAACTACAACTTAATTTTTTTTATAACTTATATTTTATAGTTTTTAATAATTAATTTTTTCTAATAATTATAATATACATTAAATACAATATAAGTTGGGAAATTTAATGTGAACATTTAATAAACTTGAAGGGTAAAACAGAAAAAAAAAATTCTTTCACAAAACTGTTATACCTATCATTTCCCCATATAAATTATTCATAACTTAAGTTTTTATTAACGAATTCATTTATTAATACAATTTTGTAATTTATTGAATGATTGTTTTATTTTTAGAAGGATACATGTATGACTTTATTTTTCTATTATATTAAACCCCTTTGTGAAGATACGACGAACCAAACAACGCCCAAAAAATATTTAATCCAATTGCATTGCGCAGCTAATATGCTAGTTTTGTTTTAAAAAAGCTAATTTAAGTGTTTGGTTGAGTTTTTAAGCTTATATAAGCTCCTTTTAAGAAGCTATTCTTACAAAGCTTTTCTTTTAAAAGTTAGAGATATTGAAGAGATTTCTTTCAAAAGATTCATAAGCCAATCCATTCCAAACACACAAAAATAAATCATAAGCTTATGTAACATAATCAATAAGTTGCTTTTGTTAAAGAAACATAAGCAAAAAATAAAAAGCTAGACCAAACACCCCTTAACAGTATCATGATAAATGCTAAAGTTAAAAGAAGATGAGTGAATCCCAAATATCATCTTGTGATTATGAGAATTAATTAAAAGAATTTGATAGAACATGTAGTATATTAAAATTTAATTTTGTTATTTATGAGTTTTGATTATAGATTAGCAGGTCAGTTGTCAAAGTGGTAAATAGACAAATCAGCAATTAAGGGTTGCTCAAGGCCAAGACAACGAACTTAAAACAACCCTAAACATGATGTCAAAACACTTGCAAATCAATTAGTATCCAAGTTGTTGCCACTGTATGCTTATCTAAACCTTGAAAAACCAATGAATAATTGAAGATCCCACTACTCACAAATGAGGCAAGCCAACTATGGGGATTTGTTAGGCGGAAAAAATATACAAATTACAAGATATTCTAATTAATAAAATCGAAAAAAACCCTACAAACATTATGATTTATCAAAACCTTGATACATGAACAAATGACTGAAAATGTAAACAAGCAAACCATCAAATAGCTGTGGGATCAAAGCAGAAACATAGACACCATGGATACAATCAAAGCTCAGAAAGAATTGCTGGGATGTAATGGGACAACTCGGCTGTTAGTGACTGAAAACCATTGACTAATTGTGTGTGGAAATCCTGGTCTTCGTCACCAATAAGTCTAAAATGCACTCGTATAGCACGCTTGCACACAGCCATGAATTCAAGAAGAGCAGCAATGAGTTGCTGCAATTCTTGTGACCGAAGTCGTGTTGCTGGTTCACCCGATAAGAAAGCTGTGCAGACACTCAGTACTCCACTGTTCACCTACACACATCAGTCAACTCATTAATATAATTTATCCCTTTTTCAACTAATACATATAGGATTTGGGTTGTGGTTGCTCAGGTGACTGGAGGATGCAGAAGGGAAAAAATGTGAACTCTAAATATTGTCTATAACCCTATACCACAATGGAAACTTGGGCCAATTTTATTAAAATGTACAATGGACTTCTAACAGACTTTAAGCAATTTCCGTTGATATAATATCCAAAATGACATCAACCAATATCACGTTATAGGTGGCTAAAATGGGCGGGTTAGGTAACCTGTCAAAATTTTGGTTGGGTTGAGCCATAACGCTCTTCTTTTTCCATATACTTCACGTTTTTAGAAATAATTAGTGTGCCAATATGATTTACAATATTACATTGATTCAATAAAATATAAAAACTATTTTTATATTTTAATTTAATAAAACAACTGAAGGGGTTCTATGCATTAAGGAAACACGTCTAACTTTCGATCTGTTTAATCCCTTTGACATGTTTCTATTTTAACTACTCTTTCGAATGTACGTGTTTTACCTGTTACAAAAGAAGAAAAAAAACATAAACCAAATCAATCCATTCATGAGTTTTTTTTTTGTTTTTTTAAAAATATTTTTTAATCACCTCTAAGCATTTTGAAAATTAGCAAAGCTATGTTTTTTTTTATTTAATCATATTAATGTGTTAGCATTGAACAAAAAGCCCCCAAAGAAATAACCAACACTAGGGAAGTATAATTAAAAAAACGAAAAACTCTAAATAAAAAAAGTACAATTGTTCAGGTAAAGAAGACTCACTTGAACTGCAACAGATCCTTGAAGTATCCTCTGCAAACTCTGTAGTCGTGGAAGCTGATCACCATCAGAGCTACGTGGCTCCTCAAGTTCATTCCTTAATGCAGCTGTTCTAGTTTCAATCATACCAATAGCATTCTCGACAGGAGAAAACTCAAGCGACTCAGATTTATTAACCAAAAGCCTATTCACTAAAGCGGGAAATGAGCCTTCGGTTTGAACCACAGTCCGTCTTTTCCATTGGTCTTCCAGTCCACCTTGCGTCTTACCATTTTTGGTAAAAGGAGTATCAAACAAGAACCGATCAAACACACGTGCACGAACTGATCCAGTAGAAAGAGAAAAAATCCTCTCCCTTCTGCTTCCAAGATCCTCATCTTCCATCACCGGATCTACAGCTGTGATTTGCAAATAACATACACCGGGCTGCAGCTCATCTGCTTTTACTTGTCGGGAATCAGGAATTATGTGTAATGTATGATTACCGTCCATTCTCAACTCATATATATGACTAAGTTTTTCCATTATGTCACCTAATCTTACGTCACGAGGCTCTCGGTACACATATTCTTTTTTATCAAGTTTCCCGAATTTTTCACCATAAAATCCGACCCGATAATATGTTGCATCTGTAAATGGTATTGGACTAGATTCTTGTTCTAGGATTGATTCATAAATATTAGTTAGCATACTGTGGCATTTGGCTAGTTGTCCATAAGATCTTCTGCTCTTATAAACTGGAATTACAAGTTCTAAAATGCTTCCACAAAAATGATATAGTTCAGCTTGAGAGAAAAGTTTATTTGCAAGCTGCAAGTACTTTACAGCAGAATCAACAGTTAGTTTTGAAGCACCATATCCTTCAACTTCTGCTGCAGAGGTCTCAGATGTGATCTCAGTGCTAACCATCGGGCATATTTTGCGTAAGGCGATCACGTGATTATTGCTCCAGACTCCATCATTTCTGCTAACAAGAGCCTACAAGGAAGCACAACATATCATATTAAAATAATTTATGCATCTATTATTTTGAATATTTTCACTTGTAGCAGTTCAGTTATTACCTGCATTACGACACCAGCAACTGCAACAGCACACTGTGCAGCTTCAGCCCATGATTGCATCTCCTGATGAGCATCGCATAGATGTAATAACCACATTATATGGAGATCTGGCACCGGAGCAAATGCCATTGCAAGTTTGTAAAAACTTTCGGCGGCAGCATATCTATGTGTGTTCACAAGTGATCCCTGTAGTACATCAACCAAGTTAAAAGATCACCAAAAGCAACTTTCTAGGTTGGTAAAATCCAGGGGTCGGGTAAGTCAAAGTCAGTAATTTCCGTTACGTGTCACACTCGGTTGACCAAAAACATTTTTACCAAATACATTTACACTGTCTGTAATTAATTAGTGTAAACGCAATTTTAAATGTTCTATCATATCATAAATAGACTAATTTTGAAGGATTTAAGCACTAAAATTACTCTTTTAAGCGCTTTCAACCCGTTTCCTTTTCAATTATTTGAAAATTTATCTATTAATAAGTAAGTCGGTCAAAATTGCTATCTCCAAAAATGTTTATATCTGAAATCAGAAATAAAGTAAAGAATCTCAAGACTTACCAAAAGTGCATGTTCCAGGCTAGCATCAAGAGCCAGAAGAAGACTATTAGATAGAAACTTCACTTCTGACCATGACCACCGACTTTCTGTGAACCCTTCAAGCGTGTCAACAAGTGAAGCATCCGGAAGCCCGCATTCTTTTAGTAAACCATCACTCTTGCTTTCATCTGCCATTTCTTCTAGTGATTTTCTAAGACGACGTGCTTCACCACTTTCTTCAAGTGTTCCATCAGACTTCATTTGAGTCACTTGAACATCAGACATCAGCTCTGACAATGTAATTGTAAGTATGGCCTTTAACCTTGCTGTTTGTGTAAAGTGGGAGAAGGAACTCTGCCAAAATGAAAGCAGACAAGTAAGCGTAAGTAGCAATTCTAATAAAGAGTTTGGACAAAAAGTGTTCCCAGTCAAACCAATCAGACCCATACCAAACAATCACCATTTTGACCCGCACCCAATTTTGGCGCCTTTAAAGTTGTAACCCAAAATATTTGAAATAAAAGAACATACCCTGACAAGGATCTGCAACCCAATGACAGCCCTTTTTCTGACATTTTCATTACGGAAAACAGCAAGCCTGAGGAGATGAAAAGCAATTTGTTTTAAGAAACGGTCGTTTTCCCTTGCCATTAATGTTGATCCGTGAAGCTGAAATACACTGTTGAATACTGGAAATAGTGATTTCCAGAAGGCAAGTGATTGACTGCGTGAGAAGATACTGGTAAATATGGATGTAATGCAATCCAACTTTCCATAATCAGTTGCAATACTATGTGATGCAGCAGCTTTAGAGAATTTTTCTGTTATTTCCAAGATTTGGAGACTGATAGCAGCACTTAGGTTTTCTTCCCAAAGTTCCTAAAAGACAACCATAATTTTATTATCTACAATAAATATAAAATTCACCATAAATATTATCTACAAAATTCTGAGCAGCATATTTCATGCAACATACAAGTTTTTGCCTCAAAACTGGATGTAGTGATTCCCTCAGTGCTTGGCTTGAAGCTCCAATTCTAGAAGACTGTGCCTGAGCAAGAGCTTCCCTTAAAGAAAATGGCTGGCTCGGAGAGCTCAGCTGGGAGTTCACTCTTTGCCATAAATATCCATTCTCAGATGCACCCTGTGGCTGCATGTAACATAACAGTTTAATTATACAATAAACATACAACAGAGGGTCAGGCTGGTTGAGTAAGGGTCAGAACAGGTTTAGGTTGAAGAACTACAAACACTTTTTGTCCAAAAATAATATTGCTATAATGATACCTTATCTTTGAAAGAAAGAATTTAGGAGTTTGTAAACTATACGCGACTTTCAACCCATTCGAATCATTTAATATGAATACTGCCCAAATCAACCCATTGATAAATAAATGGGTTGAAATTACCACCTGTAACCAGGATGCTAAATATATATGACAGCATGCAAAAGGATTATAAATTCTAACTTTCTTATACAACTAGAAGAAAGATTATATAACATGTACCCGAACTTCTTGACGAGATGCCTCAGACAGATATTGATTAATGGCAGGAGAAAGCCTATCAGAGTACTTTGCAGACATGGGTGAATCGGCAACTGGGCTCCGAGAGCTTCCGCCTATAAGCATGCTATCAACACTTTTTTTGTGCTGCATTTGTGTCAAAGAAATATAAATCACAAAAGAACGAGTATTCCCCTCAATGTAAGCTTTTGTTATCAAGAGATTACTTTTAACAAACTAAAATCAATAGAAATATTTTGGTAGTAGGTATGATTACCTCAAAAAGAATTAGGCAATCCTCCAGTAGTTTGAAAAAAAGTCTTGTTCGAGCAATATTCTGCTGCCAAGCCTTCACAAGTGATGCGTCATCCAGATTACGTAAAATTTGCAGAATTACAATCAACACTTCACGTTTTTCAACAGCATTTAGGTTATAAAATACGGGCATTTCATCCAGTATCTACACGAGCAAAAATGTAAAATACAAAAGTAAGAGGGCGTAAAAATAAAATCTTCACCGTATGACACATGTGCTGGTATAATGGGGTGAAAATGAGAACTAACGATTTGTTAAATTAGTTTATTTCAAGCCAGGAGATCATTTCAGATAGAAAATGAACTTTTCGATAAGTATGCAAAAGCAATTTCCCATAATAAAAGGTAATTTACCTGTCCCACAAGCGGAAAATACAATTGAGCAATATATAATTTATCCTCTGGCTTTTGGTAGCGAGAATCAAAATCATGCTTGCATAAGAGGACTACCAAAATCCTAGCCGCCTAGAGACAGTGAAAAGAAATAGCAATGAGGGAAAGCACTAGTTTATTAGAAAGGATATCCATCCTAAACAATGAAACACTATTGAACTCACTTTTGCCCGCTGAGATAAATCATCATGATCCCATGTAAGAAAAAGTTCTTGAATTAAAACAGATGATAGGTAGTTCCTGTTATAATAGCATATACCACGTCAAGTACTTGTATGCATTTTCTTAAATGACACAGGGCTATTAGTGAAATGGTAAGAGGCTAAAAGCACAAACATTAAAAAAACAATGAAGGGAACACCAAATACATCAGACCTATCACAAAGTCAAAACTAAGTCTCCTCGAACTCAACTAACTGTTGAAATTAATATAATAATAAACTATCAAATAAAATACCTATCAGACGGATCCCGCCCTGGCATTTCAACAAATAGATCATGGTCACAGATGATTTGCAGAAAGGTAAGCTTGCAATCATGCAATACTGATTGACATACCCCAGAGAACTTATCCAGGTACAATGACACCTGCAGTGATAAGTATGAATATATCGTTCAAAAGGTTGATGCAATAAATCGATGGCACCTATTCAGGTTTTCGGCAAGATTTAAAAAAGAATGAACAACTTTACAGTGATTGGTTGACAATTGTTATAATATGTGAAAAGATCCTAAAACTGAATAGTAAACTTACCAATTCAAAAACTTGGCGCGGCTCAATGGTTGACAAAAGATCATAACAAAAGAAAGCCAAACTGCTATTTAAACGTTTCGCTAAACTTAACCCCCTTTTACAACGCTCATGCACCTCCGTCAAAAGGCAATCATATAATTGCATGATACACCTAAATACACCTTCTTTTAACTGCATCGGTGGAATATCTTCACCTGCCATGCAAAAGAAAACCATTCACTTGATAACATCAAGAAGATTGGATTCAGCTGATTAACAGGCTAATATTCATAAATAGTTTAGATTACTTCAATGTGTCAACCAAACCAAATACTTAGGAATATTTCTATGAAAAATTCTAAATGAATAGAAAGAATGTATCAAAAATTCCATTACAGTCACTCAGTAGAAGATACCTAGAGGCAGATTATGATATAAAAGTCGAGTCTGCTCTAGTGCCATGGACTTCACAATCAATTCAAGGAAGAACCAAGCCATCGACAGTACATCATCGTATACCGGTCCAACCCGGTAGCCTTTGGCCTACAATTTTAATTAAAACTTAAATTAGTAAAGGCATATGAAAGCATGTCAAGTAACTAATAAAACCTTGGCTCCAATACATAAATAAAAGCAACAGTTACCTTGCTACGGGCCAGACTTCCCCACACAGTTGACAAACCAGGATATACTGGAGTTTGTCGACCACCAAAATCATCAAAAGCATAATCCACATAATTGACCAAAAATATATTTCTTTCAGCTTCATCCACCGACTCTTGTTGTACTCTACAGAAAATAAACAGGTTACTGTTATATGGTGGAAAGAATAGTATATAAAAACATCTTAATCTTGTAAATATCGTACATACCTTGTCAAAATATTAACCATAGCTCTGAAAGCAGCAACCTGTGAGAAGGCAGATAATGAACCTCAATCAAAAATCAATGATGAAAGACATGCATTCATTTGTATATCCCAATTATATATAACATATTCAGAAGAAGAAACTGGTTAACCTGGAGAGTTTCTCCGCCATTGCCAATAAGATGGAGAAGCATATTCAATATTGGGTGAAGAAACTGCAGCAAAGCTGTTGAATCAACATTTTTCAAACTGTTGATTGCCTGAAAAGGAGTTCAAATCACTTTAGATTGCTATTGGTTCATTAAAGCATTACAGCATAAAAATCCCATCTAATATGCACATAGAAACCAATGCTCTTTTAGAGGAATAAATAGCTTATACAATCCACAAACATGTGATACTGTATATACAAGTTAGCCGTACTATTAAAACATGTGTAGAACAAGAGCACAATTAATCAGACAACTTGCACATTTGTAGGTAATATCTATGTTTTGATCATAAACTGCTACATTCATACAATTAGAATTCTTTAGTGAATTGCATATTGAAAGAAATAACATAAAGAATTGAAGAAAAATGTATTTTTACATATCACAAGTCACATTCCCTACTGCCGTCCAATAAGAGATTGGTCACAATTCCCTATTGCGGTTATTAGCAAGATCAAAAATATATAATCGAATTACATTACATATTAGAAATGGAAATAGAAAAAAGAACTGGTACCTCAAGGAGTTCAGAACCCCAAGGTGGGCTTGTACGGAGAGTGTGTCTGTCATATTCAAGGAAAAAATCTCGGATCCGCTCACTAATAGGATACAAAGACGAGCAAAGCCGTAACCGTAAACGAAAAACACTTTTCCCGTCTTCCAAATAATCCAGCCTCTCCTATACGAAGATATAGAGGGTAAATAACTACAATAGTCATATAAAATAATAGATGTGCCTAGACAACACTGTTAAACTCAACATTACCATTTTGCATTCAAATACCCATGGTAACAAATATTAAAATTAAATGCAGAAAGCAACGAGCACATATAAATAATGTGACTGTTATATAAAATTAGCACATACAAAAGTAACATACCTTGCCACTATCTTGAAGATAGTGTGGAACCAGCTCTTTCATGATTGGTAGATTGATGTCGGATCTTAACCTATACCAAAAAAGTAAATATAAGCAAGTTGGCTTAAAGTGTTGGCAATAATATGATGAAATAATGAGACCATCATAACATGATAGGAACAGATACGAACACACACAAAATTGTTTCCTACTGTTACCAATATTTTTATAATCAAACAGACATGCATGTAAGAACTTACTGAGCATGTGTTGATAATGGAAGAGCCGCATATCCGATTATTACTGGTTTTGGAGCCTCCAACTTTGTCTGAAGGTCAACATGGAAAAAAGTGAACAAAAGGTGATGTTGTGGTGTCCACATAGAAGGAAGTGAAACTTTGATTTCATCATGATAGCTAGCCACCCTACTTCCAGGAGCAACTTGAGTGTGGACCCATTTTTGTAGGGATCCCCCTGGCTCCCTTGAATACATTGCCTGTTTTGAAAAACCAAAAATTTCAGTTTCGTAAATAAAATTTTTTAAAGAAAAGTACTTGTTCAGTATGATATATTTTCACCAACCTCGAGTGACTGCTTTCGAATATCAGCATCATCCTTTCTGAGCTCAATTCGTATGAACAAATTCCTTTTCCTACTCAAATGAATAGTCAATGGGTAGACATATAGACAATGAAAAAGCTGTAAGAAAGGCTCGTTTCTTATCGTTGTACGGAAGTCAAAAGCTTGAACCTGTAAACCCAATACAAATTCAAGTTATAAACATCTTGTTTACACAAATATATATATATATATATATATATATGAAATCTTCTTTACACAAATCTTACATCATTATTAGTCAAATCTGCATGTCCAGTTGCAGCTGATCCATTTAACGGTTGTTCTTTATGTCTACTTGAATGAATGTTGCGCCACTCACTAACCGTGGAATCAGTTAGTCGGTCCCCATGGTCCAATTCATTGGTTGTACTGGCATTATCAGAAACATTGTCATATTCGGAGTTAGCAGCTTGAAGCTTTTCTATTTCCAACCGCAAGACACCTTTCACGGGTTTGTGGACCTTCCGTTTGGGATCCTACAAATGATCAGTTGGGAAGAAGTAATTTATTTTCAACAAAAAGTAAGATATACTAGTTAGAGATAGCAATTTTAACCCATTGATACGAAAACGTGTCAACTCGGGTTGTATTTCATTACAAACAGGTCAAACATAAGAGGAAAAAAGAACCATCTACCAAGCAAAATCATTTATAAGGTAAAACAAAAAGATGGTTCACCTGGAGAGAATCCTCGGTGTAGCTCTCTTTAACTTTATTTAGGTTCGACACTTCCACCACAACAGAATTTCCACTCGAGTAACCCAACTGACCATCTAAGGTGACCTTTGCAATAGGCTCAGAAACACCTTCCTGCAAACTTGCTCCTGATAAACTATGAGCCAGTGGACTGCTGGGGGAAGCAGATCCACCAGTAGCTGAACCAAGGTTGCTATCGAATAGTGGAATAATTGCCCATGAAAACGACTCTCTGTAAGGCATCATCCGAGACCAAACTTGTAGTTTTTGCTTTTCTCTCTCAGTCAGATGGACCTATTTCATATCACAAGAAGAAATCTATAACAAGAAACTTATAATTTATTGCACTTATGTTATATATATTAAAAGTAATATTAAAATGCATACAGGTTCTTTGCGTGAATAAACAGATGGAGTCACTCCGCCTTCTTCAGTAGCACATTTCTCTAACTGTATAAGCAGGCAGACCGATGATGACGGGGCATCTAGATAAAAAAGTCCACGGGATTCAGAAGAACTGCTAGCCTGATGAGGTAAATAAAAGAATTGCAAATACTTCAGCTCTTAACATGATTGATGCTTATTATACACATAACTAAACATAAAAAATTAAAACAAGAAAACGAAATAAAAATTTCACTGACACTTGCATCCTGCATTTCAGATGGAAGAATACGAAAAATGAAGTCCTCCGAGAGCTTTTCTCTTCTCTCTTTATTATACAATGATATAGTACCATAAAACGGTTCTACAAGAAAAATGCTGCTAACATCAGATTTGGATACACACAAAGAGTAATCACAAACAAATAGGAGATATTTGTTGAAAGAATTTGTCATGAACTTGATGGCGAGGATCTCACCTACTAATCCAGCTTGAAATGAAAGAGAAAGGACTTTTACAGAAATCTTCAATCCACTACAGATATAAGTAATATTTTAGAAAATATAAGTGAGGGGGGATAGTAAAAATCATAACTTGGCTGCATGTTTCTAAATTATAGTAGCTTTAAACCTCGTAGACTGTGGCATATTAGATTCTGGAATTCTTTGTCCAAATATCATTGACCTCTCATTTTCCCAGTCAAATACAGGTTCATAAGCAGGCAAGGGGGATTCGCCGTAATGCTGCATAAAATTTTATTATTACCACAAAGGACTAATATGCATCAATAAACAAAATTATCTTACACATGCATATTAATATGAATATGAACTAGATGGATACCGCGCAATGCGGCGGCGGTGTGGTGGTGGCGGCGGCAGTGTGGTGGTGGCGGCGACTGGTGGTGGTGGTGGCGGTGCCGAGTGGTGTAGGCAATTGATTTAAATGGGGTAGTGTAGATATTTTAGAAGATAGGGGATATATGTCGTAAAAATGGTAAAAAGGGTAATATGGGTATTTTGCATATCTAGTTTTTCTAACTTTTCAACATGGATGAAGAATTTTTATAAAGTATTATAGATTATAGATTATAGATGAGAATTTAGAGAAAGTAACCTCCGTAAGCTGTCGACCAGAGGTACTGGGTACATCATCATCAGTGTTGTCTTCAATCTTATCTTGCCTAGCATTGGCGAGATGCATTTCTGCGGAGTTTGATAGGAAGAATCAAATGCAAAGGTTGCCAATAGACGTTACGTCTTTGCAAGAAATAACATATACTATTAGTAAGTACGGTTTTTTAATTGCATTACATATATGTTACTCTGTTCGCTCCATATAAACTGAATGGACATTTTTTGGCACATGTTTATTGGACTTCCTCAATAAGTTCACAGTTTCACACAAACTTTTCACTTGCTTTAATAAAAACGTAAATTCAAACTTAAACAGTATATAACTGAGAAAAACGATATATTACTGTGTTCACCTGTTTCAATATCAGTATCGGGCCCTTCAAATATCTGGTTCTGAAAGGATATACTACCAACACTTTCATAGTGCCCATACTTGTTATCATCCTTTATCCAGTCAGTTTTGTAGCACTGAACAAGTTCATTTAGATGTGGCCATTGCTCTAGATTTTCATCAAGCTGCCAATAAGCATATACCATGTAAGCAACATAATGGCCGCACAATTTTCCATTTTAAAGAACAGGATTGTGTATCGCATAGCTACACATGTTGATTGTTGAGTCTCGATAGAAACCCAAGCCACCTTAATATCCTGCCGTATTAATATATAATATAACAACAATTGCGGCATACCTGTGAGTCAATATTCAAATTCGCGGCAACTGGTTGGCGTGGCTTTCTTCTAAAACAATGACCATTAGATGACATGTTCTACGTGGCCTGAAATCAAAAGTTCATGGGTACGATTGTAAACTTCAATCATGAAAACATACACTCAATGGCGTTTACATGTTTATTCTCTTCTCTCTTTCTTTCACGTTTTCCATATACAAAATATCAAAGAATATTCCCTAATCCAAAAACTACCATACAAAATAATACGGTCACACTTAAATTCAACCAACTAAACCACCGTTATAAAAAAGAACGAAAACACTTTCCCAATGTTGTAAAACTCGGCAGAGTACTTGACGATTACTCCTACTCAGTCAGTGTCTGAGGCAAGTTGAGCATACTCGGCCTCAAAAATATGTTTGGTCCAAAACTCGGATGACTCAGCCGAGTACTCGGTCAAACTTGGTCAAAAACCGGCTAGAAGTAACTGAACAATTGTGTTAATGTTGCTATCCCATGACCAATTATGTATATGTATAAATATATAATTTCAAACACCCATCTTTCTAAACACATAGTTTCAAATATAAAAAATTCCAATCGGGGTACTCCCCACCTAGGTTGAGTACTGGCTCCAAGGTCTCCAACTAGTCAAGTACAGATGACTTTCCTACAACACAAAGTTACCAAGTTTCTATTTTTCCTTTAAGTATTTCACTAATGCCCATGCCTTCCCTGTCAACAGTAAGCAGTTCCATAAAAACATCATATCTCTAATCATATTTATATCCTTCAACCTTCCTCTTTCATTTTTGGTATTTAACTCTTATAAAAATAAAGCTATCTCACACCAAGTCCATAAGAATTATTAATCGACTCACACTCACGGACTCGCCAAATGCAACGAGAGTCATACAATTAATTTAAGTAAACAACATCAATGAAACATCGACGGTGGGCATAACCGACCAGACTCTTCAACATCTTAATAATTATTATTCATCCTTCCAAAACCCTAACCCTAGTTAAAAACATAATCACATCACAATGCAAACTACTTAATCATCACATAACCTAAAAATCATTTCAATTAAAGAAAAAAAACAAATTAAAATCCAACAAAATAACAACATTTAAGTATTATTATTATGAAAATTAATTGTAATAAAGAAGAATAAAACAGCAGAAATGCGGTCAAAAATAAGTCAAAAAACATAAGTCAAAGTAGTAATTAAGCAGTAAAACCTAGGGTAGGTATTTGAAAGTAGCAATAGATCTGGAAGACATATAGATATAGATATACATAATGCAGTATATGTATGAATACGATATATAAAATAAATTTAAAAAAAAAAGATAAGTAACCTGCAAAAAAAAGAGTGCTAATTGAAACGACGTTTTGAAGTAAATTCAGATCTAAGAAGAATAATATTGTATATATGAATGAATGGAAGTTAGTAAGAGGGGATTAGGAGTAGATTAATTAATGGAAGTGGCTGGAAAGTTGGGTGAGAGTGTGATGTAGTCAGTCGGATGATGCTTAAAGCTTGCTCATTCCCCCCATACACATCACACAGATATAGTTTTTGTTTTAGTTTTAGTTTTTGTTTAGCTGTCAGTGGTGGAAGTGACCCGACCCTAGTAGTGGAGTTTGGTAATTAATTCTTGTATTAATTAATTTTGGATATATATAATATAAATATAAATATATCAACATCTCTCTATCTATCTATCTATCTCACAGTGAGATAGATTCTATAATAAATATAGATATAGACAGAAATTTGTATTTTCTATAGACTAAAATGCTGACACCCCAATATGTATTTCTTCAAAGTTATGTGTCTATTAAGATAATGTGGTAGTTTAACTTTATATTTTTGAAAAGCATACAAAAAGGTTTTGGAGTTTGCTATTTATATTTTTTTGGACTATAGATAAGATGCATATGAAAATGAAAGTGTATATAGCAGTTACATAGGGCCGTCTATGAGAATGGGAAAAAAAATGGAGGCCGAAGGCAAAAGAAAAACATGGGTCCTAAAATAATATGAATTTGTATTAAAAATATTAGATAAAAATATAATCATAAAAAGTAAACAAAATAAAATATAAAACCTAAACTATGCAAAAGAAAAAGAAATTACCTTAGCATTGAAGGGGGGAAAACTATGAAAAATTGAATACGTCACAACAGACCTTTTGAAGAACTACTTTATTTTGTATGTTTTTCAACTTTTTCATGTATGTTTTCGTCAAAACCTTTTTATGATTCATTGGCTAACCCAGACAAATAACAAGTTGGACTAAAAAATTTGGGCCCCTCACTTTTTTGGGCCCTAAGCTTGAGCCCTCTTTGTCTCCCCTAAAAATCGGCCCTGCAATTACAAATTATTTTAGGAGACTGGTTTTTTAATGTACAACACTATAATGTGTGTTATTTATAGGCACAAGAGCTACGAATAGCAAAATTTTAAAGTTTTATTGCAATTAACAACCACAACAATGCAATTGATTGGTTAGACCATTCCCAACACATCACCTTCCACCACTTACAACACGTCGGCACCACCTTCTCATCACCATCACCGCTCTTTTACCCTAACTCGTCACGTTCAAATTGGACCACACAATTATTCAATTACATTTTTATAAATAAAATACAGTACATCAAAGTTAAGCTTAATACATTTCATCAATAATTAAGATAAAATTATATTAAAAAAAATTATAAAAACCGTAAAAACTATTAAAAAGACAATTATTACAAAATATCAATCTTAAAGTATTGATCAAATTAGCTAATATGAATTATATGAAAAATAATTATTTTAAAGTAAACTTATATGTATTTGTGCGTGGTTGTAGTCATGAGTAATCAATATTCAGATATACAATACGATGTTTTATTAATTTGAAATTTTTTTATATATGAGAGTAACATGAAATGTTATATTTAAGAGTACTATGATGTAATTTTTGTTAATCAATATGCTAGAGTTTGAATTCTCCCATGATATCAAAATTTCTATATGTATATGCTCAAGTCACGGTGAACTATTTAAAATGATAATCTATCATGTTGGATTTATACATGTGAAAATTTCAATTAATAATAAAGTGGTATAAAAAAGCATTATACAAGCTAAGCTATTCAACAGAAACTTAATAAACTAAGAATCTGATATTTTGGATAAAGGTTTCAACATTGAATAAATATTTTAAAACTCTGAGTTAATTACAATTTTCGTCTCTGTCGCGGTCCCCAGCTTGCAGGTTTCGTCCCTACCTTTCATTTATTACAGTTTTAGTCCAAAAAACTTTGCTCCGTCAACACTTTTAGTCCAAAGCAGTAACGGACGTTAAATTATAGGTCACATGACCTGCACATGATGGGTATTTTAGTCTTTTTCTTATAACAGGACCAAAAGTATAAATTACCCATTTTCTCTAACCTAAATAAGAAAAAAAAAAAAAACAAAGTAAATGGATGCATACACAGCAGTCGATGATTACATATAAATATATACATACATCACTTCACCTATAATATACATACACAAACACATATATATTTAGGGGATAACATATATGCTTCTAGCAGCATATTCATACATACTTCCCTCCTCACAATCTTTAAATTTTTTTAAAACATTTAGCCATGTGATTCAATGTGAGAGGGAGGTAGAAGCATATATGTTATCCCCATATATTTATCAGTCACCGGCCACCACTAATTGACGCGCCACCATGACAAGCACCACGATCCAACAGCTCTACCACCGAGCAAAAACTATAACCATCACGCTATCCCTTACCCCAAATCGAGCAGATCTTGAAGGAAATAACTCCGGCAATAATCTTCTAGTTGAGATTAATTTCCTTCAAGACTAACCCAACAGATCTGTTGGGTTATAGTTCCTTCAATAATCTTCTGTTTGGTTATTTGATATCAAACAAAAAGATGAAGCCGGAAAGATTAAATGGGAGTTTTTGGGATCGAACTTAAAGCGTGAGGGTGATTTTGGGATCGAACTCAGGAAGGAAGAAGATGAGTTGTCGAAGGTTGTCGGAGGTTGCAGAAGGTTGTCAGAGGTTGCAGCGGTGGTGGGCAGGTTTTTCCGGTAACGTTTTTCTCCGGCGGCGATATGTGTTTTATCTATTATCAATTATCTCTTTTTTTCTTTTATCTATTATTTGTTGCTATTGCGATTTTGAGAGAAAAAAGGAAATTAGAGTTTTTGCTATTATCTGTAACGTTTTATCTTTTTAATTTGTTGTTCATTTTGTTATGATGACGAAGGATTGAAGGTTGAAAATATGGGAATATAGATATAGTATAGATTGAGTTTGGATTTAGTTGATTTAGAATCTGGTTCTTCTTGTTCTTCTTGTTGATATTGAATTTGAGTTTTGATTTGGAATCTGGTTCTTCTTGTTCTTCTTGTTGATATAGAAGATCTGGAATCTGGTTCTTCTTGTTGATATTGAATTTGAGTTATGTTCTTCATTATGATGTAGATATAAATAAGATGATGATGATGATGATGATGATGATGATATAGATATACAGATGATGATAGATGTAAAAACTTAGAGTTATTTACGTTTTTGGTCCTATAATAATGAAAAGACCAAAATACCCATCATGTGCAGGTCATGTGACCTCTAATTTAACGTCCGTTACTACTTTGGACTAAAAGTGTTGACGGGTGCAGGTCATGTGACCTCTAATTTAACGTTCGTTACTACTTTGGACTAAAAGTGTTGACGGAGCAAAGTTTTTTGGACTAAAACTGTAATAAATGAAAGGTAGGGACGAAACCTGCAAGCTGGGGATCACGACAGGGACGAAAATTGTAATTAACTCTAAAACTCCTATTGCATTTCCTTACGAAATATGTAAGAGGATAATAGAAACCACTCGATTTAAAGGATGGCTAGTAAGTGAAAAGCAATTTAATTTATTATTATTATTTGAACGGCAAAAATATATATTACTATACTACCAAATTATATCAAATAATACTAAAAGCAATTTAATTTAACAAAAGATAATGTACATGATTTACTCCAAGAAAAAGAGAGTATGCACTTTAATTTAACAAAAGATAATGTACATTATTTGATTCAAAAAAATTTGCTTCAAAAAAATGATTTACTTCAAAAAAAAATTTGCTCCAAAATTGTGGGATTGGGTGGTGACATCGGTGAAGGTGCGCACTCGATGATAGTTTAGTTGACCGAGTGTGTGTTTATGATTTGATGTCTGATTCAATGGGATGGTGCACTCGCTAATATGCATTACAGTGTTTTCAAGCACAAACAAAATACAACCGAACATGAATTTAATTCTAAAGATTTCTAGTTGCAAAGCAAATGACTTATGCCGTCCAAATGAAACACTGGCAACGTTTTAGTCATAGGTTAAATCCCCTTTCAAAAATGACCAGACTTAAGAACTCTATAGAGTAAGTGATATAATTGAAACCCTACTAGAAATGCAACTAAACGACATCCGAAGCGTAGCCCATCATTGTTATCATACTTTCCTTTGTTTACATTGCTAGATCTGGTCCTCCTATAACTTGTGATGTGTGGGTTTCACTTTGTTTCCCTTTTGTTACACTAGCTTAACCACAAATCGAAAATTTTTGCTTTGGTTAAACCAACAGATCTGTAGTTGAATAACACATTTACCAAATAAATATTGCTAGACAAAAAGATATCAAGTACTAAAGTTGGTAAAAGGAAAACACGAAGCACACATTCTGTGATATGGACTTGCTTTGTAATTTCCCAGCAAGTTTGGCAATCTTTACCGCATCGAACGCCTGGGATTGGGTTTTATCACCGACTCCAGGAATCTAAACATCCACCGGTCAAGCATTCCTGACAAAGATGGTACAAAAAATTAAACAAATACTTATCCCAGTAAACATATCTAGCCATTTTTTTACTTTGGGTTGTCCACATTCCACATGGAAAGAAAAACTTATCCCAGTAAATACTCGGTTTGTTGTTGGCAAATTTATTATTTTGTAATTTGTATTTGTCAAGAGGTGTTTTAGACACTTGACCACTTGCAAATAACTTAGTTAATATGTGCACAATCAAACATTTCAAGATTAATGTCTCTATACCAAATAAAAAAGAGTAGCATACCACCCATGTACAACTTACAATGTTATCCTTTCAGGGCTAATTTTAATACTAAAATTTTACATATTCAATGACAATTAATAAGTTAAGATTATATGCTTCCTTATATTACAAAGCCTGGTCTCTTTTGCTAACTTAGTAATTCTCCTATGTTCGGTGGTCTTATAATTTACTAAATGCAATTAAGTGAATTAACAGCTATAAAATATTGATAGGTGACTTTCAGAGGATTTTCATAGATGATAAAGATTAATCATGTTCCTTTTAAGAAGAAAAAGGGGATGACCACCTAAAGAATGGGTCAATCCACAACACTATTTTATTCTAAAGTGGGTCCACCTGCCCATTTTGTCACCCCTCTTATTGACCATTTACCTTAATGTTAACAGAAGGTTCTAACCTCTAGCAAAAGAGCTTTGGACAAACCTGTTAAAGCAAATGTACCACCAAGCACTGCGCATAACCGAGTTATGAAGTGGAGAAAACTGCGCCGTTCTTCCTTGATGGTAACAGTAATTGGTGAAAGGTCATACAAGAAGTAAACAGCTGAATCACGTAGAAAACAGTGGTTAAGACCCCCAAATAAACAGGCTTTTCATCATGTATCATAATAAGCAAGGATAAATGGATAACCCATTTTAGAAAACAAACCAGGCCATGTCCTGTCATATTCATTCATTGGAGAGAAATACTCGGTAACAGAGAACTGATTGGTAGGCAAGACTTCTTTTGATATGTATTTATACTCAGTTGGAACAATCTGCAAAACCATAATAGAAATACCATATTATGATACAAGTAGAGGTTACCTTGACTTTCAACAGTCAAATAATTTAAATTTACTTCAAGATCCTTATTTAAAAAAATAATAAAATAAAAGAGAAAGCCTTTCTTGTAAAGAAATGAAACTGATAATTCCTCAATAGAAAATTATAGGAATGAGTTAGAAAAGACAACTGAGTAAAGACACTGAAATACAAGTTTCAAGAAATATCGTGTATTAAATAAGAGTAACAGTCACAGAATAAAAGGGGAAAATGGAAAATGAAAATCACAAGTTAATTAACCTTTATGTAGTATTTAAATGTTCCACTGGCACCATGGAGAATTCTGTTAGTTTCATCAAGAGGATTGTGTAGTCCCGGATACTTTGGCCCAAAAGACAAATCATGAATCACGTGGCTGACATTGACATGGGTAGCTCCTTCAAAAATCTGCCAAAATTAAGCATAAGTTGAATTCAAGCGAATATCATACTCAAAAGCAAGTTCAGTATCAGAAGGTATTATTGATGACATTTCAACAAAATAAGGACGTCGGAAAAAAAACATATAATAAGTTCATTTTGTTAACCAAGTAATAAGTGTCACTCGGGAACCATTAATTGACTCTGATACTATACCATTATTGTAAATAATTAAAAAACGATTTAAGTAGATACAAATGTCATGTTTTACTTACCATCTGTGCAACAAAAATGTTCAAACCATGAACTGAAATATGGAAGTTTCCAGCAACTCGTTGAACATCCAACACTCCATAAACCTAATTAAGTTAGAGAATATAAGTACCTTGATTATTAAGGATGTTGATCCAAAAGACCATACTACTAATACCAGTGTCTTCATATGGATAAAAGTTACAAAGCTGTAGAGCACATACCCGGCAACCTTCTCCGTTAGCTAATGCTTGTTTGACCTTCTTAATCATATTTTCAGCCTCATCGTCAAACTTATCCAGGTGAACCTTCTTGTCTGAATCATCGTGATGATCTGTCTCATTCTCTGGTAAATATAGAATGTAAGAACACTGCCACTAACAGTATATAGTATAAATATGTACTAGGTATGCATGAAACATCATATTCAAATTCATTTTTGAGAAAGGGGTGATAACTATCATCATAGAGCAAGAAACAACTGAATTATTATAAGTAGCATTTACGCATGCTTATGTCTATCATATAAAATAAGATCCATTGATCCAATAAGACTAATTTATACTCATGGCGATATACATAGACTGTGGACACCAGACCTTAAATTCTAACATGTACCAAATAATACTTAATTTGAACAAAATATGAACAGCAGAAATGATAACCCTCTTTCCTCTGAAATTTGTGTTGCCAACAAGCGAAATAAGGAATAACAGCTTTTTCCTAAACACTCCATACAAAGTAGATGGAAATATGAGACTGCCGTAGAGAATCACCTATAGATGGTGGTTTATATTACAATAAGAAGACGATATAAAATCATTTCATATGCTAACTTCAATAATTCAGCACTACGTCACTTCTGATGTTTCATTTGAACCTTTTGGAATATGCATAAATGAATCAATATTTCTACCTCACTCAAGACAAATAGTAATATAAGTTACAGGGATTTAACTACCCTTATATGATCAATTATCATTATGATACATGTGGGTAGCTTTTGATGTTACTTAAGAGACACATACTTAGCACTAAAAACAAGATATAAGAAAAAGACCAAAAACAACAAAAGCATACAAATAATATGGAAATGATGTCAAACTCTTGAATAAACTCAACAAGTAATAATAATGCAATAAACCAAATCACAGATTCACGGTTACACCAGAAAGAAGTAAAGAAGAGAAGCATTTACCATGCTTATGAGACGTATGCCCCTTTTCTACTAGATCAGATATATACTCTGTCCCAATGATCACCCCTTCTTTACTCAATCGAAGCTGCAATAACGCTTATCCGTTTAAAGAAATATGAATCGAGTAGGACAAGGAGATAAAAGTAACTCAACTAAAGAAAGCCTTATATGAGACTAGTATAAGTAAAGTGAACAAAAGCCATAACATATTTAAGTCAGAAGTAAAAGCATAAGATGATGCAGGATGAGAAGGGACTGGACATCAAACAGTCAAGAGGCATAAGGCCCTACGTATCATGGCTTGCAGGCTTGAGAATCCTAATGTCAAAATATAAAAGTTAAACATCGACCGTTTATCTTATACTAGTTTGGTCAGTTTATATATAAAACCCATAGAAACAATAAAACCCAATGTATTAAAATAATTAAAGGAGAGCAGTAAAAGCTTATTTCAGGTCAATGAGGGTTCTACACCAGGTGCATGCTTAAGCGCAAAAAAGAGTGGGACTCTCAATTAAGGATCAGGTTGATCACAATCAATCTCAGCTTGATATAGGCAAACCCAAATGAATAACTACTTATAGCATCTCACCTTAGTACATGTAAAAATATGCAAACTTTATGCATCTTCATAGGGAAACACTAAATTCTAACAGCATAACGAAAACCATACCTTCCATATATTTGTATCTAAATCCACTTCATGTTTGCCAGACATGTCAATAGCATCTACACTCAGAACTGACCAATGTACACATGTGCAAACAGAGGAAATATGATGTTAGTTATGTAAGACTATCAAACTAAACACTGGAGTGAAATTGACTGGAGAATTGCTAACCTTGACAAGGTAAAGAAGGGAATGAAATGTTTATATGAATTGGTAGTGTTTCTCCACGTTTCAGGTCAACTGACATCTGCCAACATATTAAGTTTTACATGATATAACCACTGCATAAACACATGTTCGAATAAATTTGAAAGCATGACCATCACAACTTAAAAATTGTAACAATTTAAAGAGAAAGGACAAACCTCGTGAACTTCATACGTAGATATATAGTATGTCAACTCATGCAAGAATAACGTTACCATTATAACTAAACCTACAATTGAAACTGGACAAACAAAAAAGGGTAAGAGAGACTGATAGACTTCAATTACTGGTACAAATGATTGAACAGATTATAATGACAAGAATATATAACAAAACCAAACCCACTTCAGATGCTTCAATATTGTATGATTTTACTAACATGAATGGAATTCCAAATAATCCTATTGATAACCGAAGTATATGCTTTTACGACTCATAAGTGCATCATAATTGAAACATCAAAGTCGACAAACATTGATAACCGGCAACACTAACTGGTCTACATGAGCCCCTCCAAGAACAATATGTGGAAGGAAATGTTCCAGCTAAACTCAGTGGCCCGCTAAGAAGAGTGTCTGCCCATACTAGAATACATGAACTTATTCGGAAAGTCCTCCTCTTGGACCAACCGAGCTACACGCCTAAAAGCTAGCCCCAAAGTTGTAACCTACGGGATTGAACTTGGGTCTCCACCGGAGAATCCCAAGTTCCAAACCGCAAAAATATAATGTACATCATTGGACAGTGAAATTCAAGTAAGGGGGTGTTCAGCCTAATTTATTTTAGAAGAGCTTAAGCTAACAGAATGCATTTTGGGGTTTACAGATGTTTATACTTATATCTGTATGATTATTTTCTATATGTATATATAGGCAAGCACACTCACTTAAGCATCTTATTACACATATCAGGAAAATTCTAGCATTTAACATAAAAAAAAATAAAAAAATACATACATACATACCAATAGCACCGGATTGTGTTTTCTGTAACAAATGTTCTTCTGCACGCGGAAACGCATCCAGATTCTTTATAACTTGTTTCACCCCCATTATTATTATTATTATTTCTATTTGATCCTTTCTACAATACCTTATAGTACATACACCTACAATTAAAATAAATACAATTAAAACAACACAAAAAAAAAAAAATCAATAACAATCCATCATGAAATCAAATCACCTAATCAGCCACGTTTTCCGTGACGCCCAATTTCCAACCAAATCCTGTGATCAAACAAATATATCAAAAATTAACTACAAATCTATATATTATTATATGTATATAGATATAGATATAGAATTAGGTGTGAAAATAATTGTAAGGTATAAAAATTGTTAGAAAAGAATATGCGCTGACCTGAATAATGAATCGAAGATATAAAATCGGGAAGGGAGGGCCGAATTTGACCGGTGATAAATTCGAAGAGGAAGATGATTTGAAACAGAAGCAGCCTTGTGTATTGATGGTGGGTTGTGGGTCGGGTTGGAATGGAAATTTATTTGCCCGAATCATTAGGTCAACTAATTTGATTTTCCAATAATTTTCAACAATTCTATTTTCATTTGTCTGTTAGCTATCAAATATAACTAGACGTATGCCCGCATGACCGCGAGGGTAGTGTAGTTATTTTAAGAGTTGAGAGATCTATTTTGTAAATTATTTCATTAAGGGTATTATAAGTATATTAGGTAGAGATGTTTAAATTAGTGAAAAAAGGGTAGGGACATTTTAGTCTCATCAAGTCATTAAAACTTTAAAATATGGCATACTATGTCATTTTGTTATCAAAACAACGTTGTTAAGATATTGTTAACAAAATAAACATCGAAACATAGTTGTAAAACATACTCAACATCTAGATGGAAATAATGGAAAACAATCATGTGCAGCAGCCAACAGCTGCAAGTAAGTAAGTCAAAGTTAATGGCAACAAATACTTTGTCCTTCTGTTTTAGCATTCCATTACTATTGTGCGGTTAAAGTTACAGTGTCTTTTGCTTTTGTGTCTGCGTATAATTTCGAATAAGGCATATTGAAGTTTAGGAATGGCAATGGGCTGGGTTCGGGGATGGTAGTATCATACCCGAACCCGATAAGAAAAATGCTACCGAACCCAACCCAATACCCATCGGGTGCTTTATCGAGGACCCCATCTGGGATAAAATATTACCCGAAGCCCGACCCGATAATAAACTGTGTTTCAAGACCTACGAAGTCTGATTCTAACTATATTAAAGTTAAGCTTAACTGGTTGCTTAATACATATTTTGATCAATGTGGTTTTTTAATGTATAAGAACTTCAGCTATGATAAAATCAAAAGGCAATTGACAAGATAAAATGCAGGTTTGAGCTAGTCCTCTTCTTGTACATAAAAAAGTTTCTGTAATCTTATGGAACAAAGGAGGTTCAACAAGTCAAATTGCCACTTATTGGTCTGATATATGACTCAACTCAGACAGTTGCTATATATATATATATATATATCGGGTCGGGTCGGGGTAGACATGCCCTAGTCCCTGCCCTGAACGGGTTCGAGTATCCCCATCAGGTTCGGGTTTTGTTTGTCATCCCTACCGAAGTTGTTAATGTTATGTTACAGATTACATGGTTGATTTGTAATCTGGATTTGAGTTATGCCTTATGTTTTGGTTTTTATCAAATGTTTTATGGTTTATTATTGTTGTGGGTTGCTGTCTATCTTTTCATGGATATTAATGTTGCCAATCGCATGATTGTGATGTATGAACAATATTAGAATAATGTATATGTTCTCCTTTCCAGTAAAAACCTTTATTTTATTTTATTAATTGTTATACATTTTCAACCATTTTTTAGTTTTGATGGTTTATATTAATAAAAATTGCCGTGTGACCATATTTAAGTTTCTATCTTGCGTTTTGCAACAAACAAGTTCCCGCATATCTTACAACTAATCGACTATGCTCTTTTTGGATAATTTCCTTAACATAGATTCTGCAAAACAATCTATTAATGTCTATCTTGTAATGTTTTCCACTATAAAAAATGTTTATAAACCACTTGCCTTATCCTTGATATTCTTTCCAAACAATTATCAATTGCGTGAAATAAACACAACATAAGATACTGGTATGCAACAAACACATCACCAAATGCCAAAAATATCCGTGCATCGTACGGGTCATTCAACTAATATATATCGATATCTTTGATAACAAATGTTATTTATGCAAATTAAGAAGTCAATAATGTAGTCCAATGTTACATCTTTTTAATGGTTATAGCCCCTGGTATAGCATTTTGGCTATGACTAATAAACAATTGTCGTCGAATGTTTTGTACATAAAAATATAATATGCACACAGTTTCCTTATTATAGTTTTTTCCATTAGAAAAGACTCTTAGCTCATGGGTGTGTATCAAATAGGAGCATGCTTATATGCCTAATCACATGTTTCCCAATAATTCACATATTATATTGACATCTAACTACCTAAAAGTTATACTTATTCGTTACTTAATAAATAATTGAAAGTGATTGCTATTTGTGTAACACAACATAAAGATACTGATGAATATATTATAGATCTGCTACTATATACAGTATTAAATTACCGATGGATCAATATGTATACAAACACTTCTTGAATTTATGAAATTGGGATTTGGAAGAAAAAAATATAGATTGAAGAGGTAAAAGAAATGGGTGGTGATATTCGTACCATTCTTATTGATATATCTACCATACTGTTGCATTAATAACATGTACAGTCTGCTATATAGGTTGTACGTTGTGGTAGATGTATCAAAAAGGGTGGTACGAATATCACCTCCCAAAAGAAATACCTAACAGATCTTCATCTTGTTGATCTAATTTTTAAATTAAAAATAAACATTTTTGATATGACAATAAATGTTTTTAGTTGTATCTTCATTAGAGGTTTGTTCAAATGCATCCTTAATTTTTCTTGGAAACCAAGGGACAAATTCCAGCCACACATTTTCCCTCATTTTTCTCTCTCCTCCATAAATCATTAGTTTCAACTAATTCATTCAAAATCTTTTAT
>JAOEHQ010007844.1:0-17170 GCA_025447715.1 Asclepias incarnata
AGGCTATCTTGTTCCGCAACATCCCTGTAATTCTTTGTAAAGATTTATTTCTAATAAAGAATTACTTGAAAAATTACATCCGAGTGTTCTTACTTTTATTGTTCTTGCACTTTACTTTCTTTACATACTTTTGTTAAATCTTTGTTGTCTGTGTTTGTTTAGTGCTTAACAAGAAAAGGATTTACAAAAGAAGTTTTAATTTATCTAAGATTTTGAAAAGTTGTATTCACCCCCCTCTACAACAAATCTGTGTTCAATATACTTTGGTATATTGAATCTCTTGGACCTAACAATCTTCCCCATTCCTTTTTTGATATTTTTGGTCACATTTTTAAATAAAATTATTGTCCTATATTGTTTTTAGTTTTTTGAAATGGCATGCCTGATTAGGAAGACTGCTTATATACATGGGTAGAAATTTATACGGTAGCTTTAATTTCTCAATGTAAGCTTATAACTTCTTTTTAGCATTACTCACTGTTTTTTTTTTCTTTTCTTTTCTTATTTGGACTATGTAGGGATTGTCATATTGTTTATGTAGGTAGTGGCCTCCTTTGTAATTGAAATATATCATCATTTAGTCTATATAAAAAAATATTGTTGCTTATGTAAGTATTATTCCTGAATTAGATAAACAAAATAGCAATTTATTCTTTCTTTTTTATATCAACAGGGAATACATAGCGCCTGAGTACGTAGCCCATGGTCAGTTGACCAAAAAGTCTGATGTCTACGGCTTTGTTGTGTTACTGGAGATCGACATTGGAATGGAAAACAACAAAAGCAAAACCATGGAATATACCGACAATTGGTTTTAAAAGGCGATAGGCGCACAAAAGCGATAAGGTCCATTTCCGAAGCGCAAAGCGCAAAGCGTAAAAGCGGCGAGCTTTTCGTACGCGAGGCGCACAGTTATGAAATTTTTTTTATAAATTATATATATAGTATTTATAACACATAAAATATGAAAACACCATCATTAAGAGCCTCGTTTAAGTCCGGCTTTGATCAAATTTGGTGTTTGAAAAGAAACCCCCAAAAGATTGTTGGTCTCGTTGAGGAAGAAGAAAGAAGAGATCAATCTTGTTGAGAAAGAAAAGTTAAGGAAAAAAAAAATTACTTATTAAGGAAAAAATCATGTTGTGTACAAAAAGCTCTAAGGCTTGCGCCTAGCGCTTAAGCCCAAAAAGCGAGCGCTTTTTGTACACCCTGCGCCTTGGGTACCAAAAAGCTCTAAGGCTTGCGCCTAGCGCTTAAGCAAGCCTAAGGCGCGCTTTTTAAAACCAAGGTTAACAGATTACTAAAAAGTGGATGAATATATAGAGATGGGTTTAATTAGAACTGACACGCCTAAATATGGACTTGCAGTACTTTCCAGATTGCAGGCAGACTGAACATTGGCACTTGGCAATCCTAGCCTTCTCAGTAACTAAATGATATAGCCCGAATATTGTGTAAAAAACTAAAGGCAGAGCCAATAGGGAGAAAACAAAGATTGGGAAACGTCTATTGTTTCCTTCTACTGCAGCCATACTGAATTCTTCTCAAAAATAGAACTTTGCCAATCTATTACCCTGCAGTAGGTATAATAACAAGAATCATAATAAATATATAATAATGTAATGCAAGGTAAGGGAGCAGCAAAACTAAAATGTCATATGAATGATTCTGATATAAATCAAGTTGTGCATCAGGAAGAAAAAGATGGGCCTAATGGGTCCAGGGTTTAAGGGCCGAATTGGTTAGGGGGTTAAGTGATAATTATTATTATTAGCAGTGTTGTAAATATCGGCCGATAATCCGATATATCGCTGATATATCGCGATTCGGGCTTCAACTGCAATGAAATCTTTGTTATCGGCCCAATATCTCACACTGGTCAAAATTCGGTCAATACCGGTCAATATCGGCTTATCTCGGGCATTTCGGTCAACTAAAAAAGTTGACTTTTTTATTTTTATTTTTTATTTTTACTTAAAAGGTCTGAGCAGGATTTTTTTAGGCTAAAATTTTTAGTTCTAATTTTTTAGGTCAAAAAGGTTCAAACTTCTCTTCTTTTCATTCACTTTTTCAGTTTTTCTTGTAAGTTTGTGCCTTCAGAAAATGAATATATGTTAATATTATTTTTTAAATAATTTCTTTTATAATTTATAGTCTCCGATATATCCCCGATATATCGCCGATACGTCCGATAAATCACTTATCGGGGGTCGATCGATAATATACCGATAAAAGATATTTACAACCTTGATTATTAGTTATTATTATTATTATTAGTGACTTGGTGAACAAGTTAGGTTACTTATTGTTATGTTTAAATAAGGCCGGCATGCCATAAGTTTTGGGTGTGGAAAATATATGTGGGTTGTGTGAACTAGGAGTTGTTGGACTCAAACCAGTTGTGGAGCTAGTTGAGGCTTGAACTCAGTGTTTATCTATCTATTTAATATAACAGCCGACTTCTGCCGGCTATTGTTCTATCCTTAGTCTGTGTAAATCTGGTCAGTACCACATCAATTGGTATCGGAGCCACTGATGTTGCAACTTGTGGGTATTATGGCTCGTAAGGTTGATGATGTTGATGCAGATTTACAGCAAAATATTGCTGCCATATTGGCTAATATAGAACAGGCCTTGATCAGTGTAAGGGAACTCCGGGCCGAGATGCAGATCAGTGTGATGGAACTCAGGGAAGAGATGTGGCGAAACACGTCATTGACTATGGAGTGGATTGATTTTGCCAGAAAACAAATTCGGTTACTACCAAACCAGAATCTCTAACCCAACCACCGGTGACTCATGTAGGAGTTACACTGCCCGTGTCTGTTTCGGTTCCCGAACTTGGGGTTCCTACTTCAACGGTGACGAGTTCTGATTTTGAGATAGAGACAAACCAAAAAAAAAGGTCATACCAACGGATTCTACCATGTTACAGTCGACCTCGGCAGCGGTGACTGCAAATTCGGTCAACACATTGGGAAAGAAGGACATCGACGATGGTCAAAGGAAAAGAAAGACTATGGTGGTGAGTTATGAGGTAAGCGGTCATAACGAATCTGACCAGGAAGTGGACTTTTTCAATAAGTCAGTTGTTTTGTTGGATAATGTTGCTATATACGTGGCGAATCTAGAAGCTTTTGGACCTCACAAGGATTCATATGAAATGAAGTTACAAGCTAAAGTTTGGGATCCCGGAATCTCAAAAAGTCAGGTTTCCACACCTTGAGGACAAAGCGTTTTTGGGGGCGGGAGTAATGATGTGAATCAAGCTGCGCATCAAGAACAAAAAGATGGGCCTAATGGGTCCAGGGGTTTAAGGGCCGAATGGGTTAGTGGGTTAAGTGATAATTATTATTAGGGATAATGGCACCGGAGTGTAACCAACTATGACACAATGTCTATATTGGTACGTGACCTTTTAGACTGTTCCAACGATGTAAGAAACTTTCCATTTTGTTCAAACAATGTAAATTACCGGGTAACATCCTAGGTGTACCCGGTTACTACCATGTCACGCCACGTCACCCGCCACGTTTCGCCACGTAAGATGCCATGTAATATACATACAATAGCCATCTAGTAATAGTTGAATACATTTTTATGCCACCGACGACTTTTAACTCCGATCATCTTCTACGGCTAATTTCCGGCACCATCTCCGGCAACACTATTTTTTCCGACCATCCTCAAAGAAATAAATATATATATATGGATGAACAGATACATATTTTCATTCAAAAGTTGAACAATTCAAATTCCTAGCATTATTTTCATTCAAAAGTTGCTAAGAATCGCTTTATAAACTTTCCCCAAAGCACCACTTCCTATAACATTATTTTCATTCAAAAGTTCAAATTCACTAAAACCCAATTTGTGGAAAGATCTCCACTTGGATATCGGCACTCCTTCATCATTCGATTTCTTGATTGTTTTTCGCCGGGCTTTTTTCAACACAGCAAAACTGGTTTTGTAGATTCAAAAGGGATCTCTCCTGAAAGTTGATTGTTAGATAAATCATTCTCAAAGGTGGGTGTGTGACTTATATATATATATATATACAAATATAAATGAATAAGAAAGATGAACAAATAAGCAAGCCTCCGGTCATATATACAATCGATATTTCTTTTTCCTTTTTTTATCTGAAAGGGGGAACAAGAAAAGTGGGTTATCAAACCCATTACCGGATCTTTTCTTTCCGGTGTTCGGAAACATCGCCGGAGAAGCGGCGTCTTTGATGCTCCGGCTGGTTCTTAGTCTTCTACTTAAAGAAGTGGTTAAAAAGATAGGTGGGTCACGTGAGCCGGATCTGTTTGAGCACAAGATTGATCTCATGGAAGATGAATGGTGGTGGTTTCGTTGGTCTGCAAGTCGTGGTACGATATCGAGCGGTGGTTTCGTTGATCTGTTTTTATTATTTTTAATTTGGCACCTGATGGTTGGGGAGGGTATGTTTACCTTTGGATAATTAGGTTGAAAAGAATGGTGGTTAGTGATGAGTGTTTGGAGTTGATTTCCAAGTAAGCAAGCCACATAGGCAGTCAACGCGGGTCAACGAGGATGGTAACCGGCTACTCCTACAACCAGTAAAAAGTTACATTGTTTGAACAAAATAGAAAGTTTCTTACATCGTTGGAACAGTCTAAAAAGTCACGCACCAACATAGACATTGTGTCATAGTTGGTTACACTTCGGTGCCATTATCCCTTATTATTATTAGTTATTATTATCTATTATTAGTGACTTGGTGAACAAGTTAGATTACTTATTGCTATGTTTAAAGAAGGCCTGTGTGCCATAAGTTTTGGGTGTGGAAAATATATGTCGGTTCTGTGAACTAGGAGTTGTTGGACTCAAACCAGTTGTGGAGCTTACTGAGGCTCGAACTCAGTGTTTATCTATCTATTTAATATGACAGCCGACTTTTGCCGACTATTGTTCTATCCTTTTTCTGTGTAAATCTGGTCAATACCACATCAGATTCCACAACTCATTAATCCGTTGAATACATGCTCAGCGTCAAATATATAACATAGTCAACAAAAGAAACTTATTATGATATACGGGTTACAATGGCCAAAAAGACTTGCATTGAGAGTATTGTTTTTTGCACTTTGTGGATGCTTTGGAAGTACCAATATGAACAAGTTTTCTCCCCTGGCCAGAATATTACAGAATTTTTATTTGATTTCATTGTATTTAAATCGTATTTATGGAGCTCGAGTAGATATATAACAAGTAGTATTTCACGAGACGAGTGGTTTAAAAACCCTTTCTTTTCATGTAAGTTACTTGTAATTTTTTCAACAGGTTGAGTTCTTTTCAACCTGTACAAAACTTAGTTAATATAAACAAATGTTGTTCGAATATCTGATGAGTTCTAGCAAAACATGGCAAACTTCTAGTTTTCGCCAAGTTGACCCCCTACTTCCAACATACTTAGTTCTTACTGAATAAAGCTATACAGTACGGAGTGCTGCTTTACCTAATACAGTTAGTACACAGCAATGTATCCTCAATTTCAACTATAACCCAGTTAGTATCTAACATCCTAATGTAGCACAACATAATACTGAGAAGATAAAGCACCTCTAGGTTGGTTCATATGTGTAGTTTAACCATTTCTCAGGTTTGCTTCCAAAATGATCCAGTCTATTGCCACGATTGTCAGGAGGTGTAGGATAAATGCAATTTTAGAAGGATTAATAAAGTATAGCCTGAGTTGCATAGGTTGGTCAAACCAGACCTTTTCTAATCAAGATCTGCCCTCTAGATACGACATTGTCAATTTAAGGAAACTATACCAAACTGGTAATGACATCTATGTACATATTTTGTTCTGATAGCAAAGATCATTGCGTAAAATTTCAAAGATCACTAGTTAATATACAATTTCATTGGGCCATGTATAGTTGCAATCATTTATTTTATTCTACATTGGGCAACCTATGGCAGTGTCCCTTGAAGGTTGCAACCTAACACACTATCGTGGTACCCAAATCACACCAAGACATAACCATCAATTTTACCAGAACCATTATTTTATTAAGGAGAGAAGACAAGCATTGTGACTGGATATACCTTTTATAAATAACTCATGCAAATGTAATGTGCTAAAATTAAAGTCATACTCCTGAAATCACATTTAAGATAGATGCACATCTATATTAATGTGCTGCATTTGAATAGTTACCTACTTTGTATCAAACAACCCATTACTGAGAGTCCTTGAAACAGATTGTTACCGATGATATATATATATTCAATCGAAATATGTATCTGATATAGTTACATGCATACATATATATGTAGAAAGATGTGGTAGTATATTTATATGTGGTAATGTATACATAAAAGTAATACAGGTATGAGGGCTATTACTACATGGAGTATATGTTTTCAAATGAAAGAAAAATCGGTATTCATGTTCAGTTTACCAAATCATCATAAATCTTATATGGCATATTTTGTTGCGTATTTGTCGTTTCATAATAAATCTTGATTTATAATATTTTGTTTTAAATAATAAAAATCTGATTTAAATTTGAATGTTTAAATGTTTAAATATTTGAATGTTTGAATTTACATGTTTAATAGACATTTAAGCTTTGAATAAAATCCTTATAATTAGCTAGTTACCAAGGAAAGAAGTTATAAAAAAAAGAAGTTAAATGCTTCAATCAATATATTGTGTTTCTATTTCCAATTTTCAATTTGTAAATCTCAACTTCTCATCCCTCCTTCATCAACAATTATCAAGAAAAATCATGAGTCGTCTATATTCTTCAGCCAAGTATGATTGCTTCATGACTTCATTGGTTTTAGTATCAAATTAGGTTGATCTCTATGCGTAGAACTAATGTTTAATTTAATTTACAAAACTGAATTCAAGTGAATTTTAGTTCATCTCACTTGAATGAGTTTTTCTTACATGAGACTATTGTTACGGTACATGATTCTTCATTGATTTACATAAAATCAACAACTAAGATCATATTTGTTACCTTATTTTATACTTTAAATCCTTTGTTTCTTCTCTTTTTTTTCCCATTGTTTTGATTCGGTATTCAGGTCGGAGTTATGGTATACAAAGAAATTCTTTGATTTTATTCAAGTTCTAGCTTTTCATATCTCTAACGAAGCTTACACAACAATCAAGGTTCAATACACCATACCTTGATAAAACTTTTAGTTTTTTAATAAATTATGTATTGATCTTTTTGCTTAGGGAATTTATCAACCTTTTGTATTCTCAAGCAACAAATTATTGAGCCCACGGGTGCTAACCTAGTGTATATATATAACTTTTGAGATCAGCCCTACTTACCATCAATTACTCTACACAATTTGAGAAAACTTGATCAAGTAATTTATTTTTAAAAAAATTAGAAATACTTGAAAATTAACTCATTAAACAACAATTTCGGCATAAGCAAACAATACATATACACATACATATATATAAATATATATATATATATATATATAGAGTGAAGATATTGTGAGAACAATAAAAATGTCAGGAACTGTGAGAACTAATCTGGTCCATTAGATTAAACAAATCAAAGGTTGATAAGGAACAATGGCATTACTGTAAATAAATGTATCAAATTTAATTGCATGGACATAGTAAAGGGTATAATAGGTATCCCAAAAATATAATATAATAACAAAAATCCTTATCAAATTTCAAATTCAACAGAGCAATGATCATTTGCCATTTGCAGCAATATTCACGCCTAAAAACCCTCAAACCCAGTAAATGAAGAATCAAAACAATGTACTAATAAAAACAAAATCATTATTGGAAGAAAAAAATCCGTGTGATCAACAAACAATCCGGGATCTAGTAAGTGGCGATTTTGAGTATAAATAACAGGATATTATATCATCAAGATGAAAAGAGGTATTTTGTTAACCTAAAAATCTAATATGTTCTTTTATTCTGTTTCATATCTACAATACCTAAATCATCTTTTAGGGTTTTCTTGTTTTCATCTGGTTTTTGTGTTTTTTTGGTAGGAATAAAGCGACGGAGTGACCGGATAAGGATGAAGACATCCTTTAGCAAATTTACCAACAATGAAGATACGGCTATTGATTTAACTGAAGCGATGAAGACATCCTTTAGCAAATTTACCAACAATGAAGATACGGCTATTGATTTAACTGAAGCCGACAGTGGCGATGAAGGTAAGTGTGTACCATAACTTATTTAGTACTTAACATACGAATTTTGTTTATTTTTTTATGTTATATGAATGATTTCGTGTGTGTCTGAGAAAGAAAAAATGTATTTTGTAGTTGTATACATGTGACTGAAGGTGTGCAATGTATAGTTTTGTGCGATATATTTGTGTTGTATATGAAAAAAAAAAAATTAGGTTTTACAAATTTGTTAAAAAAAAAAAACAGGTGTGATTAGGTAAAATGTAGTTTTCTGACTTTGTGAACTTAATTTTATAAAGTTAATATGTGTTGTTTGGAAATAGTCACATGTGTGGGGTAGCAAAAATATATATTTGGATATATTTGAACAGTTATTTTTATAAGTTGTCCACAATTGTTCACTTGTGTGATCAATGTTGTACATATGTGTCATGATTATGTTTATGTAAGGGGTTTGGATTAGACCTTGTGTGTTTGTTTAAGCCTAAACATATACGGGCCACATTTCAGAACCTTATTTACAAATGTGTTTTTTTAGTTTGTTTCCTGTTGGTTTAGCATAAGTCTATATGGCTACATTTGAACACTTGTTTTGTAAGTTGGTCACATGTGTGAATATGTTGTACATGTGTTATTTTGAAATGGTCACATGTGTGTTCAATGTTGTATACCTGTGTATGTTCGGATTAGGATTTGACCATGTGTGTTTGGTTAAGAGTAAATAGATATGGTCCACAGTGTAACATTGCATCCAAGTTATCCTCTTCCTCCGTATGAATTATGATATCATTATTATAATCCATTGTGACCTCTTTTTGAACAAACCCTCTGATAAATCCTCTGGTAAAACGTGTTGATGTATTGTGCACTTCATGGATTTGGTCGAATGGAGATTATTGTTATTGTAACTGAAATTGGTTAATGAAAGAGAGATTCACGGGGAAATGGGATATTTACTGAGCTATTCATTGGGGATTATTATTTAAAATTGATAATTAATTATATTGTATTTAGAAAATGACAATACTAACCCTATTATTATTAACTAAAAACTAGTTCTCGACAATTTTGTGGTTCTCATTTTAACCTTTTACTATATTTATATGTGTATATATATTGTATGTAAGTATTATTACCACGTTGGCTAGCGTGAGCGGCTGCAGGTTTGGCCGGTTTTTGCGGCCAGGTTTGACCGGGTTTTGTTGAGTTGATGCCGGTTTTTTTGTTTTTTGTGGCTTTGAATATGGGCAAAAGGGTGACAACAGTTACCCAGTGCAAAACGGCAATATTTTTTTTTGACGTTTTCGATGGTAATTGATAGGAAGATAAATAAATAAATAAATGTGTTCTAGTCGATCTATATGACCTGGAGATTTTACCAAATAAAATTGTTCATTCATAAAACAAGTTAAAAAACCTATAGGCCCATGCTTTATCACAACACACTTTCTCATATATCAATTTGTTATAGCCCAAATAAAAATGAGCTCAATAAATTGATGTCCATGGACTATTGGTATGTAATCATTATTTCTTATACATACTTTTGGGCTGTAATTGAATATTTTCAAATCGAATATGTTATCATTTTTTTTAATAATCATTGTAAAGAAGTGACAATTATGCATTACTTTATTGAATGAATCAAAGTTGCCCAATTAGAATGATTTTTCTTCACCATTTCATCAATAGCCGGGTGGCAAAGCTCTTGATTCTTGGGGAAAAATTCAGAATTCAATACCTGATATTGGTATTCGTATATCTAAGAGTTTATTGGGATAGTTTAAGAGTATGATTAGAATTAGTACCCGTTAAAAAATGATTTTTTTTAAATGGTTGAATAATGAAAATAATCATATATGGCTAGAAACTTGATTAATGTTCAACTAAAATTGGCAATAATAATAAAAGTTTATGACATCAAAGTGTAACAAACTATACACGAATGTCTATAGTATGTATCCAATTATGATTGTGTTCATTATATGTATTTAACTTTCAAACTTTTAACAATAATGTATGTACCTAGGTATTTGTGGCATCCATATACATTGCCATGTCGAGTGTCAGGTTGTCAGTTTACAAGATTTGATTTAGAGCTGGCAAATTGGGTACCTGTTAGAACCTGTTAAGGGAAAAAAATATACTATGCAATTTTTTTATTTTTTAAATTAATTGTTTTTAGTATTCTAGGGTTTATTATTTAACCTTTTTGATACATAAAACGTATAACTGCCACACTTAAACTACCAAAGTCAAGTGTTAAACGAGTCGTTTTCATGTTTGAAACTTATGTTATTTGCGCGCTCCGAACCTGTTAAGACACGATTTGCTAACTCTACTATGCATTGAATAATTGTACGGTATGCATAAATTATAGTATATTGTGGTAGATTTATCAAAAACAGTGATATTAAATGTACCTACCAAGTCTAGTCTCTGATTCACTTGGTTGGTTTGGTACGTACGGTATTATCCCGGATCGAAGTAGGAATGAGCGAAAATCCCGAATACCGAACCGGTACCGTCCCGATCCCGGTACCGGGAACTGACGGGACCGTGGGACTGGGACCGGTATTAGATTTTCGTAGTTCGTGGGACCGGTACCGACAGGACCGGGACCGGTCCATGCCCATCCCTCAACGAAGTCCGGGTTTTCTTTTTTTTTAAGAAAAAATAGCACTGCACGTACCAAAACCAAACAAGTGAAATAGAGAGTATAGAGAGTTTAGGGTTTAGGAACATATACAAACACACGCACACCTTCTTTTCTGTTCTGGCGGCTAGCCGGCCAAACACCCACACAATCCCAACACACACACTAACAACAACATCATAATAATAATAATAAGTCTTAATTATCATCATTATAATTACCTTAAATCAGTCGAAATTTCTATAGGAGATGGGTGCAGTTAGAGGAATTGAAGAAGAAGAAGAAGAGCAGACGATGATGATGAATAATGATGATGTTGTTGTTTCTGATTATGAATTATCTCATCATATTCGCCAAGCCCTCAAATCTGTTCTTACGGTATTACCTATTTACCTTCCCCCTCTTTTTTTTTTTATTATATATATATATATATATATACAACAACAACAACAACCGTACCCAATCCCTGCATAAACGGGATATGGGGAGGTTGCATAAACGGGGTATGGGGGAGGTGAGGTGTAGACAGTCTACGTAAGGGTACAAGACTCCTTCCATAAGGACCTCCTGCCAAACGGGAAAAAAAACACAGATAAGAGTAGGAGGTAAGTAACCATACATGTCGGCCGCATATCACATGTCTGCATTTATATATATATATATATATATATATATATATATATATATTTATTTGTGTATGTGTATGGGGGTTGTTTAGGGTTTTGTCACCTGGTAATCATTTGACAAGTATCAAAGAAGAAGAAGAAGAAGAAGGACTAAGTAGAATTATGAAGTTAGTTTTACAAATACACCAGTATATAAACGTTATTATATTTATGCTACTTATATTTATGGGTATGTATACCAAAAGGAGAGCTCAAGCGGGTGAAAACCGGTGATTTAGGACCCATATCTTGATTATCTTCTATAAAGTATATACATTTTATGAAATAAAAGTGAGTAACAATGAATTCAAGATAAGTACATAAGATTGCATTATGGAGATTTTATTAGTCGAAAGTGCCCTCATTTCAAAATTTTGTTTTACACCCCGTAGAACGTTGAGAATCCCTGTTGTTGGGACTAGGAACTTTCTTTTTTCAACCTTGTTTTGGGTAGCCTTTTTGTTTTTTGGGCTTTTTTTTAGCCGGGGATTTTTTAAATATTTAGTTCTAAAAGCTACAGAAGCAGGGTGTTTCTTTCAAAGACAAAGCTTCAACCTCTAAAGCTCCCGGGGAAAGAAAAGACCCTAAAGGACAAAAATTTTGTTTGGAATTGAGGGGATATTGATGTGGAATAAATGTCTTGTTCCAGGGTGATACTGATTTATATGATCAACTCATTGGGAATATGTATAACAATGTGAACCTAGTTGACGAAGTAGCTATGCTTGTGGTAAGTTTGTCGCTTGTTAATGAATCAATCAATTTATAGAGAAAAATGATGTTACAAATGTGATGCTCGTGCTTTTTCTGGCAGACAATTTTGAGGGCCCTATCCGACGCAGTTTCCTACATTGACGTTGTGCACCACCGGACTCTTCTTTCTTCTGTAAGATGAAAGTTTTTAAATTTTACAACTTTTCATTTCTCATTTTATAGTGGTGGTTTGAGGTGACAATTTGACCTATTTAGATACAAATGGGTGAATTGGAGTATGTTCTTTTTTTAAACTGAAAGTGAATTGAAATGTATAAAAACTTTCGAATCAGTTTTTTGAAAGAACTTACCGTTACTGTAATAATATAGTTCTGTTATCACATTTGACACATTAATTGCCTATAAAAAAACAGACGTTGTTTATATTTTACAAGTTCACCCCGTCTGTCCTGACTTAACCAGCAGTTTAACATTTCCTGTTTATTGCTGTTACCGAACCGCCTGTTTTGTCTCCCTAGTGATGGCTGTTCCTTTATGTTAGATACTTCTGATAAGATGTATTCTTGTAGATATGTGGAATGAGCTTCTGGAACTATGGTCCAGATGTCATGGATGCATTGGTCGAGTTAGTGTTAGCCCTGGTATGACTACAATCTGATTTTCTAAATAAATAGTTTATTGTTCTGATTTCTCACTTTCTTTCATAACACTGCATATCAGGCTTCATCAAGTGGTAAGTATGTGGATTTGTGCTTGGATATGCTTGTAAGCAACTTCATTCCCCCTTACAATTTTCTCGAGATATTGAAGCAGCCACGTGGAATAGCAAAAAAAGACCAGGTTCTTAGTCGGGTACATTATGCACTTAAAGGAATTGCTGATCTAGTGCCTCTAGCACCATCAAGATTGGAACAGATCGTTAGGGAGAGGGTGCCAAATGCGTTTTCGAAGGAAGCGGTGAGTCTAATATATACTTGAAACATGTATTTGGTAGGCATTGACATTTTCTCACTTCTACTAGGTGTTCTAGAGGGTGCTAATTTGCATGTTAAAACTGATTATCTGCATCAGTTTTTAGTGTTTGGAAAAGTAGTTTAAGTCTCTGGTTATTTAATTATTTAAGGGCCCAATAATCAGTTATCGGCAGTCAATTCCTGCAACAAAAGTGACCGTCAATTGATAACCTAGTTTGAGAGACTTACTGTCATTTGACAAGGTGTATCTATCTTTATAATGAGAATGCTCTTCTTTCATGAATCTATAGATTCTTTAGGTTATTAAATTAATAAGCATGGTTGTAAAACTCAGCCGACTTGGCCGATTCCTGGGTGAGTACTCTTACCTCGGAGGTCGGCCAATCCAAGTTAGGCAAAATCTGAGTAATTAATTGGTCAACGTAGTCAATGGGTTAACATCAGAAAAATTGGCAAGATTCGTGAAAATTGGTCAAGATCGGTGAAACTGTTGCTCGATCTCTTATATATCACACAAAACCACCACTATGACAACTTATTTGTAGAGATTTTAACTATTTTTCAAAATATTTCAGAATATTTTTTTATGTTATACATATAATTTCAAATTATATTATTTTTATATATAAAAATTCCAATCCGAGTACTCCCCTGAGTCGCCGAGTACGGGTGAGTCTGAGTTACTAGTTCTCCAACCTTGTTAATATGAATTCAATGTACGTTATGACGGCAAACAGAAAAAGCACATCTGAACACCGTCTTCTACAATGCGTTTGTGACAACAAAGCTGATTCTGATTATATAAAACCACATAAATCAGCTTCAAAATATGTATTCAAACACCTGTAGTGTGAGGTAGCTTAGTGTTAGTCAAGCTATGAAATTAGAAAGCTCTTATATCAGAATCTGTTGGGCTTGCTAAATCTGGACTGTTAACTAATCTCATAAAATAACTTGATTGCCTAGTTCTAAGCTTCCATGCATTTATTTCTGGATTTTTTCATTTGGTTATGATTTTTATTTGCTCTACTACTTTTGCAGCAAATTGCCGTGTACGTGGAGAACATGTTAATGTTGGAGAGTGGTGATATAGGAGAGCTTGTTGGTAACTCCATGATTTTTGAATTGGTGAATAGGCTGATAGACCTAGATGTGAGTCATTTGAAAATTCTTAATATTATAGCAGTTGGATTTAAAAACACTTGCTGATTGTAAATGTGATGCAATTGAACTCGCTATAGGTTGAGATAGGATGGGATGAAATCTTGGCGGATGATCCTTGCATTAAAGGCGTCTTTGAGATGGAACTAGAAGATATGGCACGACCAATTGATGAAGCCGAGATGGATATGGATGTGGTAATCTGAATGCTTTATCACCATTTTTAATTACTTCGTTTAATTGTTAGCTTACAATTTAATGTATATCTTCAATGAAATTTAGCCATTTCAAGTATTCAAGTTATGTAGTTCCTTACTTCCTTGGTCTTTTTGCTTTTTTTGATTTGTATCAGTCAGCATATAGATTGCCATTTGCCAATCGACAGTTTTTGGTTTGTGTTGACCATCCGTTTTTTATTTTTGATACTAAAGCAAATTAGATATTGTAGACACCACTGTGCACATTGAGTGACTTCTGATTGCTTGACTTGTTTTTAATTTTGTTTTAGTTATAAACATCTGTCTTCTTGTCAATAAAATATAACCCAAACCGAAGATTTTACATAAATGGGTTGACCGTTTTTTAGAAAAGCAAATAAAAATACAAAATCATTGCTTGCTCTATTGACCTTAATTTTGTTACCTTTTTGCAGCCCCAAAGAGAATATTCTGGTCAAAAGGTTCTCTGGGGTAACGTGGTTGCTCAGAAGTTGGATACGTTGATGGTTCTTACATTTGACCACCTACAAGCATGCTTCAAAAGTGGCCGCTTGGTTCAGGTAGCTTGTGTTCTTTGATTTTTATATATGCTCTTGTGTTTTGTTTCCGTATGTTTATAATAAAAATTTTCATTTAGGTATTCGAGGCACTTCTCCAGTCATTTCAGAGTACTGTATTGAATGCTTACAAGTCAAAATTTGCCCAGGTATTCAAATAGTCCTCCTTCCGACTTCTACTTTTCTTGAATTCATTCGAGATATAGCATATTGGGCCGAATTATTTTTGAATGGGTCAATACATTTTATGTTTTATCTCTAGTGATTCTAGGAGAAAAAATTAATAGTAGCTTAATGGGATATTTGACTTACTAATTCTTCAGAAAGCAAAAAAACAAAAAGAATCAACAGAAAGGTATTTACGGGACAAGTCAACATGTTGCAATTAGATTCATATAATAATTTACCAATCTATCCAACTCACCCTATGTGCTCATTTTTCCCAGTCTAGTTTAATTGGTTCTCTCTTCAACTATTACATGATCTGCACAATTTGCTTACCCAAACTTTATTTCTTGTATCTGCAGTTTGTAATGTTCTATGCTTGTTCACTTGATCCTGTAGATTGTGGGACACAATTTGTGAGCAAGCTTCTTGAAATCTTTAGAAGCACTGTCTATCCTCAAGACTGGAGGTAATGCTACATTTTGTTAGTGTTATCCCAAGTATAAATTGGCCAATTTCAATCAAGTAGTGGGAAAATGGGTCAGTTTGGTGCTTTTACACTTGTAGCAGATCAATCTGGTTATTTATATTTAAAGAATACTTGAATATACAACAGGTCAAACAGCTTAGTAGTTGCCAATGACATTATAAAATTTTCACATTCTCAAATTTGTTTTTTCTGTAATGTAAATATTATGAGTTAAACATACCAAAGAAAATTTTGGTGGGTTCAACCCATTGGCTAACATGTTCTTGATGTTTTGCAGAATAAGTGCCGTTGCTTATCTGGCTAGTTATCTGTCTCGTGCAAATTTCTTGTCCGCTTCGAATGTGACTATCATATTGGAAAGGTTGGCATGCATATTCATAGTCGTCATATCTTGTAAATTTTGTTCTGCATGATTTAAGGCAGTCAAGCATTAGTTATACTTAATAAATTGTCGTGTCGAGGATGATACCAGAAATTCCAGAATGTCAAATCAACCAAAGTTCTTCACTTGTTCATACAAATAAAAACGCATCGTGTGGTTTTTTACCATACTGGCTCACGTCGGTAACATTTCATTCAGAAACAGAAAACTGTTGTTCTTTATCGTTGAGTGTTGAGACCATTATCAGTGAAATCTGTGTCTACAATAGAACTTTTCATTTCGTATTAACTTTCACCATTACTGGCAATCTGGCATCTGATGAATTCTTTGATGTTTCAGCGTGGTGGATTGGTGTTACAAGTATTGTGAAAACCAGAGTGGTGAAATCAATCCCAAAAATCATAGAGTTTTTTATGCTGGATGTCAGGTATGACATACTTTTAGAAACTGAATTATAAAGTAAAATGTAATATATGTGATATATTTTTGGATCCAGTTTGATTTCAATATTTTTTTGTTCATCTGATTTGCACAGGCCATTATGTATGTACTTTGCTTCCGTATGAGGTCGATTTTGACCAATCCTCTACTTACGTCACAATTATCCAATATGCCTTTGGAGCTAATTTTCAAGCATGCATTGAACCCATTAGAGGTAAACGTCATGTTCTATATTTTATTTTATTCTCTATCAGAAATCAATTGATGATTTATTTATGTTACGTTATGACATTTTGATGTTTCATTCCATACAAAGAGGTTAAATTAACAATATGCTAAAACATTTTGAATGGTTTTATGTTTTATAGTATTTTCTATCAATCATAGTTGTCAAAGGTGAAGGCGCACTCAATGCGCAATGACCCCAAATGTGGCCTAGGCAAGAGGCGCAAAAAAAGCGCGGGCCCAAGAAAAACAAAAGCGCACTTAAGTAAAAGAAACCAAATGTCATTCAAATTACTAAATACCATTCAAAAACCAATAAATCATTCAACCAAAAACCTCAAAACAAATTGTTC
>JAOEHQ010007855.1:0-17169 GCA_025447715.1 Asclepias incarnata
ATAGTTATACGGAGGGTTCTACAAGGAACGAGTACGTGGGGCTAGGATCTTTAAATCGTTTAATCCAACCCTTGTCCAACTAGCGACCTGATATTCCCCACATCATTATAACCAAAGACCTGCGATCATGAAGTACTTTAATATAGAAATGTTTATTTTGGTATATATAGATTTAATTCGTATTTAAACACTATTTAACGTATTTATACTAAAGTAAGTATTCAATGAGTATATTTAAGTTGACAAGCATTTTAATACATAACATATAGTTATATAATCATAATGCAAAGTATAGTAAGGTTTCATAGAAACACTTACAAGTTTGAAGATTAAAAGTTCTAAGATCAAAGTAAGGACGTAGTTTGAAGAACGACGAAGAACACAAAGAACTTCTTGGAAGAATCGTCTATAGGTTGGACTTGTTTACTTGAAGAATGTGGAATAACTCTAACTTCTTGTGGGCATTATAACTAGGCTTCTTGAAGATCTTGGAAAGAATTCCCGATAACAACGTCGTGTTATGAATGAACCAACGAATTCAAGACAACGTTAGTTGAATTAAAGACTTGGGATGATGAAAGTGTGTAAGATATGCTTGAACTTGAACAAGTATGGATCTTGGAATGATAGAGATTAAGTAGAGAAGTTTTGATTATGTGAATTCACAAGTTTTTACTATGGAATGGCATTAGTATTTATAGGAAGAAAAAGAGTTTAGGTTAAGGATTGTGGTGTAGGTTAGGAATAGCAAGGAGGTGGAAATTTACTAGCTTATTAAGACTGAAGGGTATGAGGCGGAAAGGTGGCCGGCGCCGCCCCTTTCCGCCCTCTTTCCGCTCGCTACAGTGCCCCGAGGGGCGGTAAATGGCAAAAAAAATTTGTCCCGGCACTTCATTGCCGCCCGGAGTTGATGCAAAAGTCGAAAAATCAAGCCGTTAAACGGCTAGTTCTTGTTTTTTTTTTTTTCTTTTTTTCTTTTCCCTTTTCTCTTATATATAAATGATAATAATAATACTAATAATAATAATAATATGTATACACATAGTATCTTGATTACGCATACAATCTTACCTGCAAATGCTGCTGCTGCCGGATATGATGATGATGATGATGATGATGGATATGATGATGATGATGATGATGGCTGCAAATACTTTTTATCTTGATGATGATGATGCTGCAAAGCAGAGAAAAAAAAAGGGTTTAGTTGGTTTGGGGGTGTTGTTTGTTGCCGACACCAAAGGAGAAAAAGAAAAAAAAAGGTTTGGTGCATTTGTTTTACCCACATAATATTTATGCTATTTATATTTTTATTTAATAATAATATTTATGTTATTTATATTTTATGTTTATTATTTATGCTTATTTTTATTTATAATCTAGTATTTTAATTTTATGTTTAGTTATGTTTATTTTTATTGGAAGTAAAAAAAAAAAAATAAGGGATGCCCCAAATGGGGATGCCTCACACCAAGAAAAAGTAGGGCCATCTCTTTGGTGGAGGCACCGCCACATGGCGGAAGACTCCCCCATGTGGGGATGCCTCATACCCAATAGTCTTAACTGCATGGTATGATGTTCTGACTTGCCCTACTTCATGTTTGTTGTGTAAGGTAGAGCTTGAAATAGAACTCGCATAACAAGTTATACAAAACCTGTTAAGATATGAACTTGTTAAGGTTAAATGCGAACACGAACACGACACAATAACTGTTAGTGTCATTTTTTCTAAACACGACACGATTCTAAACAGGTTACACGATAAGACCTGTTAATATATATATTTCAACGGGTATTAAAGGGTCATTCGTGTCTTAACAAGTTTTTTAATGGGTATTAACGGGTCAATTCGTGTCTAAACAGGTTTCTTAACGGGTCTTAATAGACACGAATTTTTATCGTATCAGATTTTCCAAACACAAACACGACATAAAACCTGTTAACTTCGTGTCGTGTCGTATCGTGTTAACAGGTTCCGTGTCAAAATTGTCCGCTCTAGCTGGAAACGCATACACACTTGTTATTTCAATGCCGAGAGCGTTTTCAAATTTTCATCATGTGTTTGAAATTTAATGTACAAACACATACCATGAGAAAAACATTTGAATCATTATACGTTTTCCTTGTACAAAAACGTTAAGTTGGATGTCCTTCCCTCCTTCACTCACTTTCCATCTTATTTTAAGATTCTTCCATTCATCCTAGCCTTTTTAGGGTAAACAATGCAAGCATATATATAGCGGACATTTTTGATATACAAATTAAGTTGTACATTCTTTTCTTAGGTCTCTCCCATCCATTACCACATATTCTCAAATTCTCACTGCCACATCAGCGTCACATCATCGCTTCCTCCCAGAATTTACCCCCTAACAACCATACTACCAAATTCTCAAATTCTCAACTTTTTATTTCCACATCATCACCATATAATTATTTTTATTATTTAACACAAAATAAAATAATATATATCTACATATAATATGAAAGTATGAAACATGGTCCACATAAAATGGAATCTTTGCAGGCTTTATCACGTTCTCAACATGCCATGAATTTGAGAACGCAGCCATGACATCGACGTTCTGAGGAGAATTTGAGAACAAAGCTAGAACGAGGAGATGGTAAAATTGGTGTTCTCAGAACAAGGAGAATGGAGGGGGGGGACGTGGGGGGAGTGGGGGGCAGAAGAAATTATTTAACTATGATTTTCACTATAAAAAAAATAATACGTGCTGTTAAGAATCAAACTTTGAATCATGTAATCGGTTTTTCAATAACCTCCTGAATCTTAGGACATGTGTCGTATTCATCTTTCTTTCTCAATTGAGGGTGTTAAAAGAATTCCACTAATTCATGGCGTTTTCTTGAATCCTGAAATAATATATGCAGGTGCCCCATTGGGGCTGTGATATATATAGTTGTGGCGTGGCTGGATTGGGCAGGCCAAAGAAAAAAACAAGTTACCAATGGTAACCAATGAGAATTTGAAAAGTTAATTCCATGTTTGACTTCATATGCCAGTAACGTCTTCTTTTCACTATTAGGCCGATCCCTATCAACACGGGTCTTCCTTGTTTTGACCGTCATGTCAGCTTAAAAAACATTTAAGAAACACTTCATTTCTATCATAACTTCATCTTCACCTCATACTCCACTTCTTTATTTTTTAATTTTATTTTCACACAAAATTAAGTCAAATAAAAACAAAACATTATATTAATCCTAAAAATAACATTTCATTAAAAAAAACAATTACAATTCCATTAAAATTAAACACATTACATAATATTACTGAAAAATAAACTACAAATTCTAAAAATTAAAAAAACATACAATTCCTAAAAATAAAAACTACAAATCTTAAAACGATATTTTGTTTCTATATTTCGGCCCAGGCAATTTAGTCTTGCAACGTGAAACCAACATCATAAATTTGGCCAAGTGCCAAATTCACCTTCCCGATCTTCTCTTGCAGATAGATAACATATTGTAGTTCAAACAAGGAATTTGGCCGCCCCGGCAGTCATAATGACTGTATTTCCCATACGCACCCTTCTTTTTACGCCAGTAATTTCTTGACAACTGCCATAAGCTCTTGTTGGAACAGTTCGACCAATTAAAAAAAAGTTTTATTTTTTGTTTTATTTAATAATAAAATATTTGAGTAAAAAAAAGAGAAAAGTATCATGGTTCGATGTGGTGTGTCATGAGAAATTCTTGAGGAGGAAGAGATGATGTGGCGTTGATGAGACAGGAAGAAAAAAAAAGAGATTAGTCATTGTTCCGAGAGGAAGTAGAAAGATGGAAATCTATAATTCCTTTTTAACAAAAGACAGAAAAAAAAATGCATCCTTGAAGTTGGTGAGTGATTAAAGCCAGCTAAAGCAAACATTATCTTTATTTACAATAATAATACAAGTTGATTGATTTTAATAGACCATGCTTAAAATAATGAAATATGGCCTTCTTGGAAGTCTTGTTATTTATTTTATCAATAAAATAATTGTCAACTTTGAAAATGGCAGGCACATATATGAGAATGAGATGCAGGTTGCGTGCCAAATATCAACTCTTTTTTGTTCTACCTAATATTGAAAATGATATTCGAATACATGTAAATTTTGTGAAGAAATCCCTGCTGCTTATTTACGTATTCGTTGTCTCCCCGTTGTGACTGATCGATATGACAATAACGAGAAGTAAGACATGGATGGAAGATGTGCTACCTTTTGTTGCTATGTTGATGATAACATGCTTGGATATGGCTGTTTTGACGATAGTCAAAGCAGCGATGAATGGCGGTATGGCGAGTATCGTCTATGTTGTTTACCATGATGCTCTTGGAACATTGATTCTTCTTCCATTCTTCATTGTCCATATCTCCAGGTTTGCCAAAAAAAAAAAAACATGATATCATGTTTATTGCTAGCTAAGTAGCTAGTGATCTGGACTGCTAGCTAGGTTCAGTTGTTTTGGGCCTGCTAAGTTATATCGAAGCGGTTAATAAACTGACACAAAAATTTTTGGTTAGGCAGTTTAGGCTGACTTAACTTTATTTTTTGTTTTTGATTTTTTAATATATGGGAAAGATCCAATTTTGGGTAAAAGAATTGAATATGCAAACTCAGTTTGGGTAATACTTTTTTTCGACTAATCTTTTGAACATATTATCATGAATTCTTTGATAAGAACCGTCAGTACATTTCTTTGTTTAACTAAACTGAAAAAGAAAAAGAGTACACGTTAGTTCTTTTGCTATTGAACTTGACTATCTAATCTTCAAGCAGCAAACGAAACTGTATAAAAACCATTTAGAAAATTCTCAAAAGGGAAGGCCGAATTATGAAGGTCAACCTAACCAAACTAATATTTGGTGAGCTCAAATTGTGCACATTTGCTCGGTATCTATATGCGATGAAGAATGTAGCAAATTCCAACTGTTATACTTATCCCTTGTACAGAAACATTAGGCGTCCTCCGCTCAGTTTCCATCTTCTTTTCAGATTCTTCATCCTTGGCCTCTTAGGGTAAGCAATGCATCAAGTGATGAAATTTCAGATGTTAAAAAATTCATAATTCTAACAAACATAACCTATATGGATTTTTTGTAGAATTTGTCTTTATCAGGTGCTTACGTATGGGGGTATTTACTACAGCTCTCCAACCATGGCTAGTGCCATATCGAACTTGATTCCTGCAAACACATTCTTGATTGCAGTCTTATTCAGGTAGCGCTTGAGGACCTAGAATTACTGTGTTTCAAATTTTCAATCATAGCTTTGTCCTTGTACTTAAAAAGACCCTCCCTTCTAGAGACCATACTAAATACAAAACTCTGCCGAAGTGGTGCAAATTTACAAACTTAAATGATCAGGTGTCATTTAGTTTGCTGTCAGAAATCACCATAGGTGTCATTGAGAGCAGATGAATGGAAATGGCCCATTTTTAACCCAACCCATTAGGTGTTTATGGACGATTGCCAGTTTTACGAGTATCAATCCAATTTCCTCATACTCGTACCCTTAACCAAACCACCCCTTGATTCATTATCGTGTGAAGTCTAAACGCCTCTACTAACTACCAAAAATGCCCACCCCTGCTTTGTCACCACGTTCTAAAGTTTCAAAATGTTCTATATGTCTATATGTATTGTAGGGTGGAGAAAATAGACCTAAAAAGTTCAAGCAGTCTAGCAAAATTATTGGGTACCATAGTAACAATATCAGGGGCAATGGTGTTCACATTCTATCAAGGCCCGGAAGTTTTTCACACGGGTCATTCTACTGATTTACCCAATCAGCTTCTTTTGTCACAGCCCTCGAATTGGGTTCTTGGGGGTCTGATTCTTATTATTGGTGGAATCATTGGTGCCTTATGGAATGTTTTACAAGTAAGATCTTCCTTGATTACTTGTATCCCTAGAGAAATTTTGTAGCTCTTAATTTCTTGATTTATGCTTCCAGACAGCAACAGCCAGAGAGTACCCGGATCAACGCACCATGGTTTTTTTGTTCTGCACTTTTGGGACGATACAATGTATGGTTCTATCTCCTTTCCTGGAACGAAATCCAAGCGCTTGGGTGCTTCAGCCTAGAATTCGGATGATTGCGGTTGTTTTTGGGGTAAGTCGAGTAAACTAAAACTACTTTTCAAGTTGGGCGACGGAATTTGATATTGATAGATTGACTGTTCTGTTTACAGGCGGTATTTTCTGTTGTATTTCGTAGTACTGCTATCACTTGGTGCTTGGAGAAGAAAGGCCCAGTATTTGTGGCTATGTTCGCTCCCCTCTCAATAGTTATCGCAGTCATAATGGGAATCACATTTCTCGGCGATTCACTTCACTTAGGAAGGTAACTTTTTCATTACAAAGTTAGAGATTTATGGCTGTTGGATTGTAAATTTTAAAAATAATGTTTGCAATTTTCTGATATGGGTAATCAAAATAGGAATAAGAAAATCAGTAAACTTTGTATAGACAGTCCTAAGACCAACTAGCCTTTGGCCTAGTGGTAAGCAAAGTGTGTATATAAGGTGGGTTCAAGTCACAACTCAGACAGTGCTAAAGGATGTGAGTTTACTAAAAAAGAAAGGAAATTTTGTTTTCCTTGGGTTAACTTCTTGACCACTTCTCCAGATTTGATTATCTGTATGAAATAAACAATCTCAAACTACTCCATGAATACAGCTTATTTCGGTTGAATACGCTGATAAGGATAAGCAGATTTTTGTTCATTCAACAATAAGCATTAACGTTTGAAAGAAAATGCAACAAGTAGATAAGCTGTTTAAATAAGGAATTCCAAGCATCTCCTAAATAATCAAATATCATAATCATGTAAAAGCACATATAAAAACCACCTTAACCTTGGGCGACACTTCATACTAATGTGGTTACTGATCTCATTTGAGCTTGTTGGTAATTACTAAAGATACCCGATTGATTTATTTGAGGCAAAAAAGTGATTTATAGTTTGTTCTTGAATTCTACTATGCAGCGCCATTGGAGCCACAATAGTGGCTGCCGGATTTTACACTGTCATGTGGGGTCAGGCCAAAGAAAAGAACAAGTTACAGGTGGTGATGGAGGAGGACTTGGCCGTTGCAGACGAACCTGGATCATCTGACACAACCACCCCTCTCCTTTCATCCAGAAACGAATCAAAATGTTAATTTGCTATGAACTTGAGCATCCATTAATGTGCAAGCATAGCTTTACTTGATAGTTTAGTCGATGTTTTCGTTTAACAATGTGAAATATTATCCAAAAGTGATCGAATCAAACAGATGAAAGCATTGTTACTTGCTCAGTTATTTTGTAAGTAATTTTTTTTGTAATTGATGCTACAAATACTAAAAGCATCATGATTTTAAGTCATATTGATAGTATACCTTATAAGGGTGCAGAGCGTTGTAAGCAATTTCAAGAGCTAACAGATTCCGTAAGGCAGGGTTATCCAAATGTCTTTCTTGTAAGGCTTAATACATTTGTTAACAATCATGGACCATACATGTATTTTGTTACCGAAAGTTTGAGTGACTCCTTTGAAGGAATGCTTTGTATGAATCATGTGGTTTAAGATGTCAATGTTGCTTATTTTAAACAAAGATTTAAGTGACATTTCTTAAGATTCATTTTCAATCAGATAATAAGGTCCTTGCACCGATGATGCACCCAATTAGATAATTAGATAACCATGGCTATTTGTAAATTATATTTGATAGTCTCGCATGAACTTAAATCAGAAAAGTATATATCTACTTATTCTTGAACTAGGTTATACCCATGCGTTGCATGGACTAATAACTAATTAATCATTTATAAGTAGATGATGTTGGAAAACCGACACATATACTACTTTATATATTAAAAAAGCATGGAATCTATTATTAAAAATTATGAAATTCAAATTTAAAATACATATAGTTAAAAAAGATTAAGTTTACATGCTAAAATCAATCTTTTTGATCATAGTCACTTGAATTTTTCAAAGATATATAAATGATTTGATGGGAATAACCAAAAAATGTATGATCTAAAAGCCAATGCGGTTAGTGGCTCATTGATAAGGTCTTAGTACCTATTCGGGGTGTATTCGGAAGTTTTATGTTCGATCAAAGGCATTCGGGGGAGTTCAAAAGTAAGACTAAGATAGTTTGTCGTTAAAAAAAAAACATGATCTTAAAGTAAACATCGGATCACTATTATTTTGTATAAATTTATTGAAATTAAAATTATATACTCCTATGAAACACTTATACCATGGTCATTAGTAAAACTCTTGTAAACAACTTAGCATAGCCAATACTTTAATCTAAGGGCCGAGTTTTAAACATTGATACATGATTTGTACAACATGAAGACAAAATTTTCAACTATTTACGTCTGCAGATTTTATTTGAAAACTCTAAACAGAGCTATCGAAAATAATATAAATAATGAAACTTTAAAAGCAAAAATAATAAAGATAACCATGAGAAAAAAATATATTAACACGTGAAAAATTTTAAATGTATGAAAAATATATGTTGAAAAACCTGCATAATTTTTCTTTGACAAATAAAAAAATTAAAAGATAAAAAATAATTGTTAAAAACGTTTTTCTTTAGCAATTAAGAAGCATAATGAAATCTCATTCTGTATATATATTAACTAACGTGTAAAATATTTAGATTAAAAATATAAATATAAATCTCTATATTACAGTTAATTAAAAGTTGTTATATTATTATTATTATTATAATTATTATTATTAAAAACTGATGTTTAGTTTTGGCTAAATATATTGGAAGAATATATCTGTAAAAAAAAAAAATCTTAAATAGCTTATAAGTTTGTTAGAGGATAGCAAATAGGGATATAGTGTATAGATATATATTAGATAGGGATAATGGCACCCGAATGTAACCAACTATGACCAAATGGTTATGTAATGTAGTGACCTACTCGGGTGGCTATGTAATGTATGCACCTAAATTTTTTGTTCAAAAAATGTAAGGACCTTTTTATTTGGGTCAATCAATGTAAGGACCTATGTATTTATTTTGTTCAAACAATGTAAAAGTCCTTACATATTTTACATCGTTTGAACAAAAAACATAGGTGCATACATTACATAATCACCCGAGTAGGTCACAACACTATATAACCATTTGGTCATATTTGGTTACATTCCGGTGTCATTATCCCATATAAGTAAGTCGATAGGTTATCATACATACCACCCCAAAAAAAAAAAAAAAACTTTCCTTGTTATGAAACCTTTTCTTTAAACTATCTTAAATCAAATTCTTTTAATAATAATAAAAAAAAATACCAATTGATGATGTGATAATTAGATAAAGAGAGAAAACAAACCGGCAACATTGATGTTTTCAACGATGTAGAGGACATTGTCTTCGTTGATCTCTCCTTTGTCCTTAGCTTCAAGTATGTGATCAATTGCGCATTTCAGTTGGCTGTGGTCCATGCTTTTGGCGCTTCCCAATTTCCTGTTAAATTATTTAATCAAAGAAATAGTTAATCAGATGGCATGATCATATATGCCGTTAACTGTACTTATGATCCGTGCTGTCGCAGGTGGAAAAAAAAATCGAAAATAATAATTTTCATTTTAACCCTTCATGTTTTAATAATTATGAAACTGCATCTTCAATTTAGCCTTGTTTCACCTAACATCCATGCGGTTAACCGCGCAGATCATTTGCCATTAATTATTTGCCATTAATTAAATTTAACTTTAAATATTTGAAATAGGCATTTTCGCTTCGAAGGAGCTCTCTAGCGCGGACCCGGTTTAGACAACGTATGCTAGACCTCCCGCTGTCGAATCACGACACGAAGCACTGATAAAGAAATTCAACTTTCAAAAAAAAAAATTAAATTTAACTTTAAACCATCCGGCTACCCCACCCACCCTTACTTTCCACCTAAACCATCTACTCAATCCATCCAAGACTGATTTTATTAAATCTTTCTATGTTAATCTACACCATCTTTTTAATTTAATATATATCAAAATAAATATACATGTGAAAAGTAATACGAATAGTTTGATTTTCTACAATTTTCATTTTACCAATGATTATAGTTAACTAGATCTACTTATCTAGTGATTAGTGTAATTATTGATAATTGTCAACAAAATTCATGTTTAACATTTTCATTGAATTCAAAGATAATTTAAAGGAAACGAGCAGCGTTTGATTAGTTGGAAAATTCCTCGCCTTTGGAAACAAAGGTCAAATGTTTGATCCTCAATCCCTTAAAATAACCGGAGGTCCTCTCGAAACAGTCTCTGTATTTTTGGGTGTGGATAAGACTGTCTACATCTCACTTCCCCGTACCTCGTAGAAGACAGATTAGGTAAATATTGATTTAATTCAAAAGGAAAAAGGAAAGGCAACACAGTGACACACACATGACTTCACCAAACTCCCAACTTTTGTAGCAACATAAAAGATACTACTAATAATCTAACTAAAAAGTTAAAGTGAGGTTGGTAAAAAGAAACTTACTTCCTTTCATCAACAAAGTAATCCTTGAATAGCTGCAACCTCTTGTCTTTGACTTCCTTGCAAAGCTTCAAATAACTCCTCAAAAATGGCCTCAAAATCGGGATGAAATCGCCATAGTTATATTCGAAACTTTGTGCTAATCGACTCCTCTCCCCATTCAACGCCTTGAGCTTCAAGAACAAGGGATCGTCTTCACTCTCAAACCTTCTATCAAACATAATCCTGAACATGTTATTATACATCATTAGCTGTAACCTTCTCCGAATGACAACACCTTCGGTCGCTGCTGCCGGATTCTTCTTCACATCGTCCACAACAGCTGCAGCCTCTGCCTCCCATCCGTACCTGCAGTGCCACATTCATATAATTAAATTTCATTTAATAAATAAGAACTTTCATCTCTAAAAGCTATACATGGAATGTGATCTCATGATTCATGATTAGTAAGTACGGTGAAGTATTATGAAAGAGGGGTGATATTCGTACCACTCTTTTTAATTCATTTACCATAATGTACAACTTATACAGCAGACTGTACAAGTTATTAATGCATCGGTGTGGTAGATGTATCATAAAGATTGATACGAATATCAACTCCCATTATGAAAACACATTTTTTTTTATTAAATATTTCATAAAGTAAACTTTAACCATGTTGGCAAATCTAAAAAAAATGCTCGTAAGACTCCTACCAACGATCTCTGTTTCTTGCTCCGTCGATTATGTCACAAAAGTGACATTATTGGCACCACCTCGTTGGTTGCCTCGTCAGTTTTAATACTTCGCTTAATTGACGAAATCACTTTGCTTCGTTAGTTTTGGGAGATGTCTTTTTATATAAATTATATATTTATGAGTGGTGAATGAAGTGAATAGGTGTTGTTGGAGGCGGTGTCAATTTAGTAATTTTGGTTTTGATTTGGTAAATGGCAGGAGTGTCAATTTAGTAATTTTGGTTTTGATTTGCTGAAGTGATGCGGACGAGAAACATATCACGTCACCATTGAGAAGAGTCTAGTAATAACAGTCTAAATTCTAAATTCTGAATTCTGAACACAAAATTTAGAGGAATTCCAGTTCAGGTCTAACCAAAGAAAGTCGAGTTTTTTTGGCTATGATATATTCAATCTAACCGGATTCTCAAGACCGTTTCTTACAAGTTTTTCCATGAGTCATCCCAAAATATCTACCGAATCCTAGTGGGCCACATTATAGATAGATTCCGAACAACCGCCCAAAAAACAATAGTTATCCCTAAACAATATATATATATATATAATATATATATACGAAAATGAATATGATACTGTCTCATACATGTAAGCTCAGGAATGAAAGCTCACGTACTAAATTTTTTAAATATTTTTATAAAATAGATAAATAAATAATTTAGGCCTCATGTTTTTAATGGATTAAAATATTAGAATGAAGGTTTTATATCTAAGCTTACGTATTGAACAGCCTTATATTCACCACCCAGCTTACGTATTGAACAACCTTATATTCGCCCAACTTACGTATTGAACAGATTTATATTCAACACCCCATATATATACCCCATATATATATATATATATATATATATGGGGTGTATATATATATAAATATTATATATATATATGTATTTAATGAAACGAAGAAAAAAGAACCTGTATTGCTGGACCACTTTATTAGTAAAAAACGGAACAGTCATGATCCTTCTCATCTTTCTCCAATGTTCACCATAAACAGTAAAAACCATATCTTGTCCTTTCCCAGTAAAAATATCAAACACGACATTTCTTGTCCTCGAACCAAACTCAACACCTTGTGTATGCAACACTTCTTTAGCAAGATCCGGTGACGACACGACAACAAGGTTTCGTTGACCCATACGTAACAAGAATATTTCGCCAAATTTCTTAGCCATGTCGGTTAAGTTACGATGGTTAAGATCATCACCAACTTGTAGCCAGTTACCAAATATGGGAACTGGGATTGGTCCAGGTGGGAGTTTGAAACGTTTGCCACGTAGTTTGGAGATAAAGATTGCACCTAAAATGGATGCAAAAAGAGCTAAAAGTGTTTTCTCCAACAGGAGAAGATCCATTATGGGTTTGATGTGGTTGGAAATGGAAATATTTGTGATTTATGTTTGGTTTTGGGTTTTTTTTCTTTTTTTTTTTTGGTTTTTTTGTAGGTTGAGTGTTTGGTGGGGGAGTGGTTTTATATAGGTGGTGACGGAGGGGGTTAGGTGGACGTGAAGTTGGTGAGAACATGAATAGTTAACGGCGTTACTTTGATTAACGGCTCATAGAATAAAGCGCGTATATATCTTTCCTACCTTATAAAAATTATAACCCCTACTATTTTTAGAAATGTTGAAATTTTCAATATGTGATATGACACAAATACCCCTCTCATTTTTTCTAAATTACCTTCTTCTTTATTCACTAATTTAAACATCTCCACTTAATATACCTAAAATACCCTTAATGAAATAATTTACAACATTTATCTCTGAACTCTTAAAATAATTACACAACCCCATTTTACATCAATTACAGTTACATCAATAGCCTACACTACTCGCCGTCACAACCACCAGTCGCCGCCGCAACCCGTCGCCGCCGCAACCCGTCGCCGCCGTTGCCGCCACCGCCGTCGCATTGCGCGGGTACCATGCTAGTATATATATGCAAGTACACCAAATGCCGTTTTTTTATGGGTTTTGAATCCTAATAATGTCTTTACAGTGTATAAAGGAGGTTGAGTTGTAGACAGACTTACTTCTACTTAAGGTAGAGAGACAACTTACAAGTTCTACCGCTTGATCTCTGTCTCTAGGAGCATGGTCTCAACCACTTGATGCAATCCGGTTGGATTATATATATATATATACTAGGTTATACCCCGTCCATCGGACGAGGTACATAAATATTCTAATTATTACTTCTGATAATAAGTGATGGTATTAAAATCTTACTCCAAATGATTTTATGTTGTTTGTTTTTCTACACTTAATAAATGTTTGTATACATGTTTTTCCTTATTATCCGTTTTTAAAATGATAAAAAAAAATTTAGATTTCTCATTAGTTGTTAATGAGGCAATGACATTATTAAATTTTGCTGGATAATAATATTGGTGGTACGAGGATAAGGTTTATGATATAAGGTTTGATGACAATTTTCTTTTTTTTCTGTTAAAAAAAAAAAGATTTACTTATTTGAATGATTAAGGTTTATGGTGTTGAATAATTGTCATTATTAAAATGTTACTGCTAGTAGAAAACTCTTTGTTTTTTATTCAAAGGTTAGAAGTTCAAACCTTCACACTTACAATAGCAAATTTTAATAACTTTTATAAATTATACAAATAATAATATATATTTTATTATAACTTTAAATATTTAGAATATATCTACCTTTAATAATCATTATTATATTATAATATAATATACGAAGTATAATTTATTAATCTATTAAAATAAAAATATGATGCTAATATAATGATAATATACGATATACGATATCTAACAAATTTCTAACAAATAACTCATTATTATTATAATAATAATATAATAATATACCAATTATATATTAGTAACATAATAATATTAAAGTGAACAATATAACAATTATTATTTAATGAGGTCAATTAAATATGATGTTTATTTGAATGCTTATTTGGATGTTTATTTGTCACATTTATAATGAAAAATAATTAAAAAAAATTATGAAGAGGACACATAAAGTTTTATTCTATGTGACAATTTATATAGATATATATACACATACTAGTCTTAGTCCCCGTCCGATGGACGGTTGTTTTCAAAACACGTAGCTTATAACCTTCGTTTTAATATGTGGTGGTGTTATGACAAATTATAAAATATTTTACAGCAAAATTATTTATAACGATTAAAACAATTATATAATATTAAGCTGTAAAACTTTTTCAACAAGTTATTATTAAATTAAAGATATATTAGATATAAAGATAATAAGATATAAATTATAATAAAGTATATAATATAATATATTAATGATAAAATAAGTAAATAGGTAATGTAATTAAAGAGGAGAGAGAAGCGGGAAAAGAAGTGGTTGTGGTAGCTCTAAAGCCTTCTCCAATATCCTGTTTTAGTATATATTGAGATATATTCGTAGGGTTTAAATCTATTCTACTCCTACAATCAAACTCCTAAACTACGTAAATGTCTATGATGCAACTTATGAATACTCTCAATAATCCACCCCTTATGCATCCAACTTATGACTTTCAACTTATGAAAACTATCAATAATCCACCCCTTCGGCATGCAACTTATGACTTTCAAAAAAACTCTTAATAATCCACCCCTACAAATGTAGAGAGTAAAACTCGAACCCATGTGGATCCTTCCAAGGTCAAAGACCTTACCAATGAGTCAAATACTCAGAATACCCATATAACTTATATCTTAATTAATAGTTATTTTATTTAGTCAAACTTTCTATTTATGTAATTATACTATTTAGTATACTATAACTTATAATTTTGTTAACTTAAATTATGAAAATTTCAAACATTTCTTACAAAATACAAATAAACTTTTTCATAGTTTAAAATACACATAAAATAAAATTTTCATTTAACTTTTTTTTTTCTTTTCAAAAACATTAATGCAACATATTATGTTATTTTCTCAACTATTAAACCAACTGCGAGAACTATCATAAAAAATGGTTGAATGACACCAATAGAAAGTATTTACTTCCACCGCATTGCACGGACACTATGACACTTCTTTTTAGAATTTACTCGTCATAATCCTTTCAATTAACACATGCAATAAATGTAAGAAACTATTCGACATTGGAAGGAAGCTGCGAGTTTTGAAGTGACTCTAAGTAAAGATGAAAAAACTGCATTTCAATGATTTCTTATGCGACATAAAAAAAATCATTGACAAAGAAGCTCATTTTGAGTTTTGTAACACACTAATAGAACATTTATGGAAACAATCTGGTAATTATATACGGCACGTTTCATAGGAAGAAATTCAATAAAATGAAATGAAGTAGAGAAATGAAATATAAAGTAATGAAATAGGTTGAAAATTTCAATAAATTACCTTTTTGATATTAATAGAGAAATTAACCAAGAAATATGAAAAGATGAAAATACAATATTACTACTATACAATTCAAAACCTTACTTATGGTCTCGTGCACTGTGTGAGGTTTTACTGTTCATTGAATAGTGAAACTCTCTGGCTGGCAGGTTGCTGCGTAGCTGCCTGTCAGGTTGTCTGTTTAAATTTTTTTTAATTAATGTTTAATTTTCATTTGTTTTTTGTTTTCTATAATTAATTATATCTAATTTTGGGTTTTAGCTCTTCATTTGTTTTTTTGTGTGTATATAATTAGTTATATCTAACTTTGAATTTTAACTTCTCTTTATAGGTTTTTTTTCTCGGAATTTTGGTTTTACTACCTATTATATGTTATGTTGTTATCTCACATATGATTTTACCTAATATTCACTTTCTGTCTGTTTTTTGTTTTCTACAACTAACTATATCTAATTTTGGGTTTTAGCTCCTTTTTTGTTTTTGTTCTTTTGATTTTAGCTTTATTTTAGTCATACTTTTAATTAATATTTACTTTTCATTTATGATTTGTTTTGTACAATTAACTATATCTAAGTTTAGGTTTTTGCTTCTCATTAAGGGCTTTTTTCTTCTAAAAATTTCGGTTTTGCCAAATATTATATGTTATGTTGTTATCTCACATATAATAATATATTATATAACTGTTATCAAAGTGTCAGTGTTTTGGTTAATGTAACTATTGATAAGAAATTATATTATTGTTATTGAAGTGTCATTATTTGCATTATTAAAAGTATTATTGTATGTTAAGTTCGTACATAACATTATATCATTCTTATCAAAGTGTCATTGAGTGCTTTAATATAAACATTATGTTGCAATCAACTGTCGTTTAGGTTATAAACAAAAAGATACATGCGACAACACGCTAGCATAATCTCCTCGTTTAAAACAATTAACAAGTGGTTGGAAGTTGTCTAAAATATCCCTGACACAGTCTCACTTATAACTATGTATAGATACCAAAAAATAATAATAATAAAATAAAATAAAATAAAATATACATTTTCCCCCATTTTTCCACTATAACAAAGGAAATGAAGCTAGGCCAATTTAGTTTACAAAGAGTTTTGATTTCTCCATCAACTATCTGTGTCTTCATTTCCTAGTATTACCAATTCCAAACAACGAAAATAATTTCATTTTTATTTCTCTTCCTTCATTTCCTTCTACCAAACAGACCTTAAGTTAGAATACTTAGGGGTTGTTCGGTTCGCAGAATGTTTTTGAAAGAATTGGAATCTGTCAAAGGAATTAGAATTTAAAGGAATTGAAATCTGAATAGAATGGAATCTGATGAAACTGGAATTTGAATGAATTATAATCTGCATGTGTTTGGTTAACCGGAATAAAATGATATGGAATGGATTTCATAATATTAATAATAATAATAATTAAAAAAATACTTTTTTATAAAATAATAATAAATTTTTTACAAATTAATAAAAAAATTAGTTTTTATAAAATAATAAAATTTTATAAATTAATACAAAAATAATAATTTTTTTATA
>JAOEHQ010007865.1:0-17166 GCA_025447715.1 Asclepias incarnata
TATCATACATTCTTCATTCATTTTGTCACACAAACTTAATATTTTCGGCAGATTACATATATAATGTATATATATATTTTAAAAGAATTAATTTAAAAAGATGTCGGGTTGGCGGGTCGACCCGTGGGTCGAAAATCCCAACCTTAACCCGACAAAAAAAAATCAGGTTGGCGGGTTGGTGGGTTGGCGGGTTGAAAATACCCAACCCTAACCTGCTTTTTTCGGGTCGGGTTTCGGGTCGGATTTTTAATTGACGGGTTTATTGACAGCCCTAATAAAGGTTCCTTTTGGTTTTCACATGTCTATACTCTACAGAGAGTCCATGCCAACATGTGAACATCTACAATCATGATTTTGTCTTTATACATAACAAAATCACCGCAAGAAAATAAAATAGCTATTACGACGTTTTAACGTGCAGTGTTTAAAATATTATATTGGACAGGTTATAAAATATCATATATTTGGTAAAAAAATTATATACAAAAAATTTCTTTCAAATAAAAACAAATAATAAAATTGTAAAAAATTATTAAAACTTAAGTAAACAAAACACTGAAATATTTTAATTAAATTATCAACAAATATATATATATATATATATATATATATTAAAATATGTGTATATTCATATTATATTCAACTTTATTTTACTCTATATAAATTAAATTCAATAAATTGTAGAAATTTTTCCTATAAATAATATGAGAATTAAGTTAAATTTAATTAATTGCAAAGAAAACTTTTAGATAGGAAAGTCCAATTTTATGTAATTTCATATTAAACTAAATTTAATAAATTGTAGAGATTTTTTAAATAATAAGTCCAATCTTTTAAATAAATTAAGTTTTTGATCTATAAAAAATTAAGCATTGTAATTAATTAAGTAAACTTTAAGTCAACGGTCTTTTTGATATTAATAAATCTTTAATCTCTGATAATAAAAAAAACATAAATTCATTTATGATTAAGTGATAACCATTAGATAAGTTTCAAACAATAGATTTTAACCTTTTAATCAATTGATGATGTCATAAATCAATTTTCATTTTTATTGCTTAAATACTGAAAGATTTTAATTTTGGAAAATTTATAATGATTTAATATTGAGTTTCTTTATATTCATTGTTGACAATGATTTTTTGTTTTTAAAATTCAAGAGCTTCATTTATCGAACCATTTGATGGACTTTTTTCTATTATTTAATTTTTTTTACCTTGAAAAATGTTCTTTTAATTTTGAACTACAACATATTTTTTTTTATTATAGCTCATTTTTTCGATTGGCATTTTATCTTGGACGTATATTCATTTTAGAGTAAATTGCATTTTTGGTCCGTGTGTTATCATACGTTTTGCAAGAATGGTCTAACTTATGCAAAAGTGGCGAACTTGGTCCAGTTTTCATGTTTTATTAGCAATCTTGGTCCAGATAGTAACATCCGTCTATTTTACACCGTTAATGAGGGGCAATTTCGTCTTTGTAAACAAACAAGGACTATAGTTGCAACTAAACCAATTTTTTTATTTTTTTTTATCTTCTTCTCAAACACATTCAACATCACACGTATCTATATATCTAATTTTTATATATATATATATATATACTATATCTATATATCTAATTTTTACATATATATATACCCACCTACTTACCCACATATATCTATATCTATATATTATATGTACTGTATATATTATAGATTGCTTGGAATCGAGCCTATATATATATACACGTCATAGCCTATATATATACATATACATCACAACCTATCTATCTATATATACATAAACATATAACATTGAAGGGGAAGAAGATGGCCGAATCAAGCAAGTGGAACCCAAATCCGGCTAAGATCCGTCACCACCACCAATACTAGGCTTCCCCACCACCAGATTCGACATCCCCACCACCAATACTAAGCAATATGCGTTTTTCCGAGCAACCATCTCTCTCTTTCGAGATTTCCAGATCTGCGAACACCACAAATCAAAACCCCATCTCCGACAGTCAACTGTGGTGGTAGATCGAAAAAGAAAGAGAAAGAGAAAATTACGAGATTGCTGTTGATGCATTCGAGATCCAAGGACTTAACGGCGACGACGTCATTGGAAGGAAGATAGATCGCACAGTAAACGGTGGCACTTGGAAGGAGACTTTATTTATCTCCTTTCTTCTTCTTTTTTTTTTTCTTTTTCTTTGAAGAGTAAATAAATAAATCAAATCAAATAAAATCTTGTGTGAGATTAAGGGTGGGTCGGTGTCGGAAATCCAAGAAGAAGAAGAAAAAGGAAAGGCTAATTTCCTTTGTTTGGGCCAAGTTGGCTGGCTTGGTGCAAAGCAAGGCAAATGGGGGATGATATCATATGATTTTTTTTTAATATCCAGAAATGAAGGTCTTATGGCTTGTCACGACACAAATTTATAATTCATACTTTTTTCAAGTATTTAATTTTATTTATTATTGGCTATAGATCGATAAGATGGAAGTATTTTACGGGTTTAATGTTGTCGCATATCAGTCAAATATGATATATATATATATATATATAAGTATAGATATCTTGAAGGGAAAAGGAAAAAGAAATATTTAATTAGTTGTAAGAGTGGTCCTATTTGTATGAAAAGACAATATTACCCCTCACATGAGAGGCACATGATCCATTTAACGGTAGAAAATAGACGGATCCGTCTATTTGGGCTGAGATCGCCACTAAGTTGATATCACAAGGACCAAGTTCGCCACTTTTGCATAAGTTGGACCATTCTTGCAAAATGTATGGTAACACAGGGACCAAAAATGCAATTTACTCAAAATAAAATAAATAAATACTAGTTTCTGTTTTCTTTTACAACAATCATTTCCAAATCCACACTACCAAAATCACTCTGTAACAAATCAAAAAAAAAATAAAAAAATACCAACTCATCACCTGAATATTAAATGGAAGGAAAAAAAAAATCACATTTTTATCACTCATGTCATCCCTTTGGATACAAAATGGGATTGGCAAGCACTTAACTACAGCGAAGTTCTGGTTTCGTCTGTTAACTTCGCTTATAAATGAGAAGATGTTTCAATCTATTTGCTGCAGCAGGAAATGGAAGTCTGATCTCTGACGGAGAATGGGTGGCGGATCGATATCAGTTAAGTCGATGTCAAGGAACGACTGAGATATTTCTTCCAAAGAGAACGGTATGCTGCATTGTCTCAAAAATGTTTTTGTCAGTTGTTAGCCTTTTCATCTGTGAATGTCGTTTTGCGTTAATTACCTGGAATCGACATCGAGCAAGAAAGAATTGTTTGGCATGCTGATTGAATCTTCTGCCATTAGTGATCTCATTTTGCCAATTACCTGAATAACATGAAAATGTTGAGGGTCATCGAAATAAGTAAATGAAATTACTAGATTCTTTACCTCTTGTGATAATCCTTGGGTTCCGTATTTGTCATCCCAAAACATAGTTCCAATACGATATATTTGTGGAACACTCAGTGCCTACATCAAAAGGAAAAAGAGAAATACAAAGTGCAAAAATTTAGTTGTCTGATAATGTTATATTGTAGATGTAAATCTTGAAGTCCACTTTATAAAGGTAGTAAAAGTGGGTGTGAGCAAATTACAGGGCAGAGTTCATTCGTGATTTCTTCCATGGACTTTTGAGTCTTTTGGTGTGATACCTGCACAATATTTCTGTTAGATTTATTTTTAATCCTTTACTTGGTTAGCATGTTAAATTTGATGGTGTAGAACATCATACCAGTAATGCAACAGCTTGCCTTATGTGTTGTAATTCATCCCATGACGATCCGGCAGACTGTATCATTGCAAAATATAAATGCAGTGGACTTTTTATACCGATTCTTAGATAGACTTGTTCTTAGGTATGGGTACAATCAGTTTAGAGTAGAGGTGGTATTTCTACTCTCATTTAGTTATAAATGGGTCGATTCAATGTATGTTCCCTCTTCAATGGGCCAAATGGGTCTAAAGTCATCCAATGTTGTATTTTAAATGCGTTAAACATCAGAAATCATTTTATTCACAGTTTAAATTACTATCAATATAATAAAAAAATTTAGTCATATTTGCCACACAAATCATTAATAAAAGAGTTAAAGATGTTGGAAGAAAGATGTTTCTGGTCAACTGAACCCAACCTATACCAAAACATTATCTGTTTTGACTTTTGACCCACTACATGACCAGCCCGTTTTGCCACCTTCAGTTTGGAAGAATAATAATTACCTGATCGGTTGCTTTCTTGCACCATTGTTCCAAGTTCATACAAACCAGACCTTACATATTCTCCATTGATAAATGAGCAGCATTCACGTCGAAGCAGTAAGCTGCAATATCAAGATTTAGTTGGCATCTAAAACCCAAGTAGCATTAGTAAAACATATTTTAAAGTATTCAGTAGTGGTACATTACCTATTGAAGAATTGGACATCTATGAATGAGAATACCTGACTGAAAATCTTCCTCGTGATAATGGAAGGGACCTAAAAGTGATTTGATCAGTGCTACATGCTCATTTACAACTAAAATACATTAATGGGAGTTTATCTGCTTACATAATTTTCAGATAGAATTTCCAAAGTGTTGTCCAAGCTGTTAACGATGCTTTGCCAGTGTATCATTGATGCCTGTTGTTTTGCCACAATATTTGAAAGAATATTTCTTGACACCCCTCTTGTTGGTCTGGCCCGTGTAGATCTTGGTGCCTGTTAGTGTATTTGTAGGTTATTTTCTAGTTTTATTGGAGAATCATTAGCTGATAATCTTTCCTTTTGTTTTTTTGAAATTTTGTTACCTGTATACATGAATTCAGAAATGGACTTATTTCTTTCTTCAAGCTGTCACGGATCATTCCATACAGTTTTTCCACACAAGCTGTTAGATGTTGCTTGAACAGAAGTGCAGGATACTTGGCCTCTATTTTGGATTGTGCATTTGGCTTGCCTTCCATTCCACTATACCCACTAGAGATACCCATGCCCATAGGAGATGTACGGATACCCTGCTAACAAGTAATTAGGATTGTAAACTTGAGTGAATATTTGCATATAGAGGTGGCAGTTTTAACCCATTTACTTATGAATGCGTCGATTTGGGTTATGTTCCATGAAACATGTCAAGCAGATCGAATTTTTCCCACAGGTATTTTTAATACATAAAGACCTCATAAATCATTCTTTTTTTAAATAGATTTTTAATAAACATATATAATCTTTTACTCATGTTTGACATGCTAATTATGTATTAAAGTAAATATTTGGACACAAAGTGTTTCAGGTAAATGCAGTCCATCCGGGCCCATTTTGACAAATACCAAAATTACCCCTTCTGGCCTGAACCCATTTTGTTCTGTTACACCCTTCATTTGTGACACATAAAACACTTAAGAAGAGCTTACTTGTGTCATTCGACCAAACAATGTGGTGGGTGAGGCACGGTTACGATGTGGAGATTTATAGGGTGAACCACTTGCTTTGATTGTACTTTGTAGTAGGAACAGAAGAGTTGATGTCGTTGATAGCCAATATGCTAAATCTTTAATGTTATCCTGAGTCTATGATATGGAATACTGGATTAGTTTCAATTAAAAAAATATATGTCCCCAAAAAAGAATCAATTAGATTACAGTATGGTACCTCTATAGAAGATCGAATTGAGTGAATAATTCTATCAAATATATGCGTCTTCTCTGCCTCAAAAGACCTCCATTGAACTAATGTTTTGTACACGATACATGCAGAAACAGGCCTGGTCTTGTCAAAACGCTTATCTTCCATCAGACACTTGATCAAAACATCATGATTTTCCTGATTGTGGGAAGAATATATAAACTTCATTGGTCTAGTTTGTAGCTTAAAATCAGTGGAAGACTTCTAGATTCTAGTTTCATACCTGCTGCCTGTCTGTTAAGGATTTTTGTTTTGTTAGAGAGGACATATTGCTGTCCAACTCCTGCAAAAAGAATTTTTTCATCACTCTAATATTACAATAAATCCTTACAGAAATTTTCCTACAGATTTATTCATCTTTGGTTATATTACCTTTGTCTTTTCTTGCTCTGCATTTGGTGTTTCAAAGTTGTTGATTTCATGACCATTATCCAGACTCTGAAATATTATATAAGATCAATATTGGTTGTCAACTGTCCATCTGTAGTGATAGGCCACATGGTCAAACTTACCTGTAGCTGAGGGAATATCTTTTCTGGGGTGGTTATCTGTTCCACAACCATTTTTTGGCTACGGAGAAGCTCATTCTCCAACTCTAATTCTTTGATCTTGATTCTGAGCCTGAAAGAAACTGAAATATTAAGTTTCTTAAATTATCTAAGAACTTATCAAGACGTTCTTATATATTGTGTGTTCTTACTGTTCAGCTTCTTCATTGAGCTCCTCGTTAGTGGAAGCAACTAATGCTTCCTGACGCAAAACCTGATTTTCTGATTCGAGGTTGGACAAGTTCGCGTCTAACCTGATTATGTGCATATAAGATACATAGTAAGGATACAATCATCAGAGATTTTCCGTCTATGTAACTTAGAGGTGCCAATTTCAACCCATATATACTTATAAACGGATCAATGTGGGTAATGGTTTATCTCTAATGGGTAAAATAAATAAAGTTGACTTGTAATGAAAGGTTTGAACATGTAAGATTGTAATGAAAGAACATGTTAGCTTGTAATGAAATGGTTTGAACATGTCAAGCAGGTCAAAAGTTGGCCAAAATGTACTTTAATGCATAAAACCTCTTAAATCATTCTTTTATAATTAGATTATTACAATTTATATTAATTTTTTAATCATATTTTAAACTCTAGTTATTTATATAAAAACTCGGACAAGAAAGTGTTTCAGTTCAACCCAACCCAGCCCATACAAATTTCCTGTTTTGACCACCCAGTACACAACCTGCATGCCACACCCATTTTGCCCATGTAATGTAACTTAGTGCCCTTTAATTACCTTTCAATGGTCTCCTGAAGTCCAGAGATTTTAGACTGTGATTCCTTCAACTCTTTAAGCCTATCTTTACTCTGATTTTCAACCTCATTGAACTTTAGTTCAAATTCCTCAACTCTCTTCTTCAGCTCTGCGATCCCATCCTGCACATAGAAGTATTGTATAAGGTCTCTAACTGTTTTATATATGATCACTTTCTCTAGAAGCCTTCTATAGGCTACTTGTATTTTGATAAAATATTTTCGGGCCTCATAAGTAAGATTATTGGAATGAATGGAGTCATGGATATATATTTAGAAATACCTCCAGTTTATGATTATAATTTTCCAGTTCCTCCACTTTGGTATTGTCTATAATCGGCACTTCTTTGATGACTGGAGGGGCTTGTTCAATAGCTATTTTTGCCGCTTCCTTCTCATGAAGGATTTGGTTGTGTGCTTCTTCCAGTTTTCCTTGCATTTCGTGCAAAGCATTCTGCAACTTCGCAATTTCTTGTCCCTTTGCTTCTTCAAGATCAACCTGCATGTAGCAGAAACTCAGAAATCTCGTTAGTTAATTACTAAACTTTTGGCTTTCTTATACATATATATATATATATATATATATAATACCCTCAAATGCTTTTCAAAGTCTAATCTCCATGTCAGCTCTTCAACACGCTTTTCAAGCTTGTCCTTAGCTTCTCTAAGGGCCCCTGCATCTCGTGCAGCCTGTGATAGAAAAAGATGAGTTTTGTCTGCTAGACATACGTATAACCTGGAGTAGTTAGGTCAATATTATTACAATAAATATCTACATCTCAGGATAAAATGATTTAAGAGGCCATATGCGTTAAAGATAGACTTCGGGAGGCTTTTGCATGTTTGACGAGTTCCCGATTTAGCTACTATTTTACTGACCCGTTTGAGAAAAAAACAATTCGAATTGATCCTTTCATAAATAATCGGGTCGAAATTGCCACTTCTAGTCAAATCTGAGTAGAGATACTCTGAAATTAGATAAAAGGTGCACTCACCATCTTCAGCATCCTTAGTTCTTTCCTTGCTACCTTCGATCTCCACAGACATTGAAGCGTTAGAGTTGCTTTCTTTTTATTCTCATAACCAGAACGAGCATGGAATCTCCGCCATTCAGTCTACAAAACAATGAACCTATAGTTATTCAAAAGTCCAGTGTGGTTCTTAATTTGAAATTCATTATTAAAAATCAAGAGTGGTTCTTAATTTTAAAATTCATTATAGCCACTAATGTTTGTGTCTACAAGAAACAAAGTTATGTTTGAAGAAACACAAATAGATACAATACCTGAACTATAATTGCAGCCTTGTTCCTTCTTCTGCATCTGTACTCATTTCGTGCTGCCATTGCTCTAAGCCCAGTTTGAATGGATATTGCAGCTTTTTGTATTAGCTTGTATGATGTTCTTGCTGCCCCTCCACGAGTATGCTTTTGTATGCGTATAGATGCAGCTTCCTTCCTTAAGTAATCATACAGCTTACGGGCAAGTCTTGCTGTTAGATACAAAAAAAAATTATTTTATACTTTCAGAGGGAAATTCTTACAATTATGGCATATAGTGATGTTATGAGGCAGTAATGGCTTAATATGTAAAGTTTTCAGATGAAAAGAGTTACCTCTCCAGTGCTTTTGCATATTGATTGTGGCCCTTCTAAGGATAATATATTCTTTACGCGTGATATATGTTCGGATTTGCCTTTGAATTCTTCTTGCTGCTGTTGCCAGAACCTCAGCTCTCCGTGCATCTAATTCAGCCATCTGTCCAGCCCTAAGGAAAACTTTGCTTTTTCCAATCTGTGATATAGATAATTTAGCTGGAATGCATAAATTTTTCTTACCAGATTTGCTAAGATAGCGAAACATTTTACCATTTGATAATAATAGGTGGAGGTGACAATATCGTCACAGTTATTTATAAATGGGTGGATTCAGGTTTCTTTATATCTCTAACGGGTCACAACTCACAAGCCACCTAAAGTATACTTTTCAATGCATAAAACCTCCTAAATCAATTACTTATAGAATTAATGAAATAATTTAACTTTTGTAATCATATTCGACACACTAATTATTCATAAAAACGTATCTTTGGACTAAAAGGTGTTTCAGCCAACCTTTATCGACTCACACCAAAATTATCCATGTTGATCCCTCCCCCACCAAACACAATTTTGCCACCTCTAGTGATTGTAGATAGTTTTCAGCTTCAGTACCTGATATCCCTTCAGTCCAAATCTATCACAGATCGCTACACATGCTAACTTCTCATCAGACCTGCATACATATTATATAACTTGGTTACTTTCTAATCATTATATTTTTTTCATAAACACGTAAATATGTTTCAGATTGACCATTCGGCCCTATTTATTGCATCTCATTGCATATTTTACCCGTTTAAAACATCTGGAGCCAACATTCCGAACCGTTCCAAGAATTCATCAAAAGATCTTTTTGTAGGATAACCAGCACAGCTTATCCTAATCGCCTCCAGCACACCCTATTATGTTAAAAAATAAGAACAGGTTTCTCTCAACAAATGTTCTAGTTACATTGGTATTATCAATCAAGTTAGTGAAAAGTAACTTACTCCACATCTTAATTGATTCAAAACATTGTCATTTTCAAATATTCCTGGCTTCAAAACCGTATTAGGTTTTACACATCTAATGTAATGTGGCTCTGTTGTGCTCAGGGTTTCCATTAGAGATTGTAGTTGTTGCTGCATATTTGGAGAACAATGAAGGATATGAGTTTAGGATCTACAAATGAATAAGTCCTCCCATTATGCAGAGATTTATGTACCTTAAAGCGAGTTCCAATGGAAGAGAACTTAGATTGCTTAGATGAATCCTCCAATGGTGGGAAGAGATTTGCTACAAAAGGGCACTTTGAGTCATTTAACAGAGCTTGAAATTCTGCTACAACGTAATCCTTGTTCTTGTCCAGGAAGTGGTCAGCTTGGTAAGTAACCTATATTGTGTAAGCTTTTAAAGTGAAAAACCAAAATACTACATTATATGTGTACGATATATGATTAACAGGTCATAAAGTTCTGCTCACATCTCCTGCATAATGGTTGATTGTGAAGTTTGTTCTAGACAGTTTTGGCTTGCTGAACCGTTTGTGTGAGGTATATGTCTGGTACATCTTCTGAGCAAATGTCTCGTGTGTTGACTTGGGAAACATACTGCAGAAGGGGTGGATAAACCTTTATATTATTATATCCAGGTATTCATTCTAAAGGGTCGCTCTTCTACTTTTTATGGTTTTTAGGGTGGAGGTTGAGAAACTTGTCAAATTATGGCATTCTTAGTTCTGTCCTATTTTTCATGGTTGACCTATATGATCAAACATAACCCAAATTGACCTATTTATAAGTAAATGGATCGAAATTGCTATTCCTAACTCGGTCAGATGTCTAGTTTTTTTTCTTTTGAAGTGTTATAACTAATAAGTAACAATTTTGTTTCGTCAACTAAAAATTGACCAGGCTTCTGTATTTTTTAGATCGAGTAGGAGTGACGTGTGCAGGGGCCAATATCTTTAACCAGGGGATGCACTACCATAAACAAAAGAATTTATAGGTTGCACTACAATAATAAATATAGTTTTTCTACTCTGTAATACAATACAGTATATCTTCTAGGGTACTCCTGAGATGATATGGTCATGACATTTAAAGTAGGACAATTACTTACCATGCTTCGTCAAGAAGAGCAATGATACCCCCAGGTTTCTGCATTAATCACAATTTATAAAAATTATCTTCTCGGATATTGTGGTGTAAGACATGTTAAGTTTCAGGATGGTTATTATGAAGTCCATACCTTTTCAATTAGATCTAAAACATCTTGATTGTCTACAAATTCCACATAGCTCCAGTTGATTTCCTCCTTTGTGTATTCTTCTTGCTCCATCTTGAACACGTGCTGTAAATATTCTTTTCCAAGTTATATACGTAATGCATATAATTCCAGTGTATAAGCTCATAATAACAAAAAGGAAGACTTTTGAAACACGTATACACTTTGCATCATTACCTGATTAAAATGCTGTTGCAGCTTTTCATTTGTCAGGTTAATGCATAACTGCTCAAAACTATTATATTAAAGAAATTCATAAGGTTGCAATTTAGAACTCAAGATCTTCTAATGTTTAATAATCACTGAAATTGCCATTATCTACCTGTTAATCTTGAAGCTTTCAAAGCCGTAAATATCAAGGACTCCGATTATGCTTTTTGCAGTAGGATCCTGACCAATTGAATTGTTTATCTTGTCCACAATCCTGGCATAGGTCTTAAATTCAGTGTCCAAGCATACTTTAAGGTAAAGGTACCAAAATTGAAGGGTCAGATGGGTTGGGTAATGGGTCCAATCGGTAAATGTTTTTAGCCAGTCAAAATGGTTTGGATCAGATCCGAAACACTTTTGTCCAGAAATCTTCTTTTTTTATAAATAACTAGTGTGCCAAGCATGAATGCATAAGTTATATTATTTTAATAGTAATTTATCGAACAAAATGATTTAGTAAATTTATGCATAAATTATACACTTTTAGTGACTGTCAAGCTTTGGCCCATTTGACCCGTTTTCCTTTTATGTATTTCTTGTTATACTGGTTTGAGCAGCTAGAGATAGAACGTAACTTGAATTGACCCATTCATCAAGTAAATGGGTTGAGATTGTCATCTTTAGTTTCAATCTTCTTACCAGTCAAATAGTCTGGAGTAAACTGTTTTTGCTAGGGCATCACGACTCAAGGCAGCTGCTGCTGGATCCAATGGTTTGGTAATATTTCCATCAGGAGTCACAATAACACGCTCACATAATGATTGTTCAAGTGCTTTCTCATCACACCTGGCAAAAAGCATGTTCAAATGAGAATTGTTTTTCATATGCATCATTATGAAATAATGAATTGCAGTTGATTAGTTTCAAACATGAGGAGCTCTGCTGCTGTACGGAGATGAAAGAGTGACTTGTCATCTTTTATTTTTGAAGAATCAAATTCCTTTCCTTTGATGAAGTCAACATTTCCAAGATGAAGAATTGCAGCTACGACACGGAATATTGCATCCTACAAAATTTTGTCTTTTAGAAGTTGCTTATTTACTGAGATGACAATTTTCACCATTTAGTTATGAGTAGGTCATTCTGTTTTATCTCTAACGGGTCAAATAACAAAATAGCATAAAAGGAACGTGCCAGCAGACTGAAACTTGCCTAAAGTGTATATTTAATGCATAAAACCTCTTAAATCATATTTTACAAAAAAGAAAAGAGTATATACTGAAATTATGTAGTCTTGTAATCATATTTGACACACTAATAATTAGTGAGGAGTCAAAGTGTTTCTGGACAACCCGACCCGACATGTACTAAAAATTACCTGTTTTGACCCGCTGCCTGACCTGCTCATGTTGCCACCATCTTACATCTTATGATTTTCATTTTAGTTATTTATGTGATTTACCTGTTCGTCCTGGTTGATTCCCACAACATCCATGGCGTTTCGTGTTTCCAAATACTCTCTTCCATCATCTATATTTGCTACTTCATAGCAATTAGTTTGATTCAAATAGTGAAACGTTCTTGGGTCTCCTAATTTGAATTTTTTTGCATCCTGAAAGCAATCATTATTATGTCTCAGTTACCTTCAAGATATATAAACTATGCCCAAACTAGAAACCTTTTGCAATAATGCAAATCACCTCAGGGGGTGCTGCACAGAGCATGTAAAAACAATGGTAGTTCCTTTCGGGATCAGAAACTTGGCAAACTCGTGATCTTTCAAGAAGGTAAGTTCGAACTGCTGCCCCAGATATCTTTCCTTGCTTATCGAATTGAATTTCTACAAATTTACCAAAACGACTGGTACAAACACTCAGTCATGTGAACTTTCATGTTAATCAACCTACAATACTTTTTTTTTTTTTTTGGAATAAATGTACAATACTTATGATCAACTAACAATATAGCTTTGAAGGTATTATGTTGACTTTTCACCTTGAATTGTTGTTCTTCACGGTTTTGGCATTTCCAAAGGCTTCCAGAACTGGATTGGACTGGTAATAATGCCATTAGGCTCTCATTTAGGTTTTTCCTATGATTAATGAAATTTGAAAATCTTAAAATTTTCATTACACACCTCGAGAACTTGTTGTTCAACAGTTCTTCCTTCTGTACCAGATCTGCCTCCCATGAAAGCAAGATATCTCATCAACATTTTTGTTGTCTCGGTTTTACCTGCTCCACTCTCTCCGCTAACCAAAATGGACTGACTTCCATTCTCGTTGATCATTGCCCTGATGCAGTAAAATTCTGAAGAAGTCATACCCATTCTGAATATTGTATTCAGTTATATGTTGTCATATGAGTTCAAATGTAGTGCTTAGAGCTGGCAAAAAGATGCAGGCTTAATTCATTTGACCTGTTAGATATAGATTACCCTTTTATAGATCCTTTAAACCATTTGGCCCGTTCAAGATATAAAAAAGCTCCATTTATAGACAAATAGGTCTAAATTGCCACTGCTGTTAGTGTTTTTAGTTTTAGTGAAAGAAGATTCACGTTGTACTTGGTAACGGGCCAGGAGGTATGCCGTATGCAGTGTACACCCGTATAAATCAATGAAATCCCGGACCCAAATAGCACTCAACCCTGTTTACACAAATCCACCAACAAATAGTACCTGTAGCAGTCATCTGCAATGGCAAAAAGATGTGGGCTTAACTCTCCAAAAGTGGCCCCTTTATACTGCTGCATCATGTGAATATCATACAAATGTGGTAATCTCTGGAAAGGGTTTACTGCTATCAGGATGTTCCCCGTGTAAGTCTGTATCATAAGTAATTATTTTATCAGATTTCATTATTCTTGATTTCAATGTACAGAACTTGTTGACTTTTGGCTTTTGACTTACGTATATTTCATTAAGGGAAAACCGAGCGGCAAGATTATAGAGCACTCCTGGCTCATGAAGGTAAGCTAATTTAGTCATGTCATCAACTCCAGCCGGTGGTGCTTCTGTGTCTTTTGGATATATATTTGAGATTTCTGCTTTTATCTGAAAATTATAGAACACGCTGTGTTTATTTATGCTAATTATTTCCCGCAATTATAGATGGATTTGGTAGCTCTAGAAATTCAAAAGATTCCATAGATAATATACTGTCGTAGAGTATTAAGGTTGTATCTGCCGAAGCATTAACACTTCAACTCTTTGGATCCCATTTACTTGGAGTGTTGAGAAGAGGTGGCAGTTTCAACCTATTTACCAGGAAACGGGATGGTTCAAGTTATACCTTACCTCTAACGGGTCAAATGGGCAACTTTAAAGAATTTGTTATAAATCGAATGGTTTGAAAAGGTCAAAAGTGACTTGAACCTTTTAAATCATATTGTTCACAAAATTAGATTGATTTTTGATGTAGTTTCTATAATAGTATAATCATATTTAATACATTAATTATCAATAAAATTCAAGAAAAAGAGACAAAAAGTGTTTGCAGGTCAACCCGGCTCGACCCATGTTAAAGAGCACCTTTTTTGACCGAACCCGTTTTGACCCATTATCCTACCCGCCCATTTTTGTTACCTATGGTGTGGATCGTCAAGAGGTGTAAAAAAATGGAGTAGATGTACAGAAGTCTCCATGTTTCCCTTATTTATTTTGAAACTTATATCAGATTGGCATCGCTTCTGGTGTAGCTACTTTAATCATATAGCATGAGTTACTGTACAGTATGCAGGATCCAATGAAAGATTTTACAAACACTTACTGTTTTTCCATTTGTGGTAACTATTGTAGCATTGTTGCCTTTGATATCTGTCACCTCCCCGTCGATCCATGCAAGTTCAGGATCTTCTGCCCAAACATGTGATCCAACGATGATGTTCACCGGAGTTCCCTGCAACCATCAAACAAGAAATGAAAAAAAAAGGTACACATTACAAAATTTTGATCATAATACATTCAAACCGGAACATGAACTTCATGATCATAAAGAAAAAACTATACCATCTGTCCAAGACTATAGGATCATTAAACACAAAAGATATGCAGAACTGAATTGCAGAAAGAGAGAGAGGAAAGAGAGTTTGAGGAAATGATGACTTGGTAGAATGTAAAAATAACAAAAATGTTGGAAAAGAATGTGAAAGAGAATGTTTCAAAGAGATTGGAAAGCACAAGGTGGTGGTGGTAGTAGTGATGGTAACTCAAAAGCAAAAGAAGAAGTAGTCACCCCACCCCCACCCCAACCCCCCAACCTCCTGTCATTTCTTCTTTTAAGTACTATTAAATACTTTAATTATATCATGTATACATGTCATTAATATCTTTTAATATTATACTCCTACAAAAGATTAATAAAATCTGAATGACATTGTCATTTAGAGTTGGCAAAGGGCCTAAAAGGTGCTTAAGGCCTCTCCCAACCATGAATTCACATTCTCAAATTCTCACTGCCACATCATCGCCACATCATACACATCTTTCTTTCTTTCTTTATATATATATATATATATATATATATATACATATATACATCACATACACACACACAAATATTGAGAAAGTCAAGTTCTCCCCAGAAAATGTCCTCCAGAACGCGGCCAGAACGCGCCCCGTGACAACGGCGTTCTGGCCAGAAAGTAAGAAAGTGATGTGCAGAATGTGCCACGTGCCATTGGCATTCTGAGAAAGTGAGGGTGAGAACGTGCGAGAAAGCTACCGTTGGGAGAGGCCTAAGGTATGCACATGCATACACCATGAAGGCAGAGGCAGACTATGTAAGACGTAGGGTTGGTCATGGTTCACCGTGAAAAATTTAACGCTAGTGTAATATTAGTATAATGTTAAACTTCGTTTTTTATATTTGTAACTCTTGGTCCACCTTGAAATTTTTTTCGGCTTTTTTATTAAATAGAATTAAATGATTTGATGGCTCAACTTTCAAAAAAAAGAAAAAAAAATTGATTTAATAGCTCAAATAACCATATTTTAGCACTTATTGATTTTTGATTAATCATTTGACATTTTGGCCCACCTTGAAGCCCTGGCTCAGACAATAGGTATGTATTTTTTAGCTATGGAGGTGAGAATTTAATTGTAATGTTAGTACCTTTTTATATGCACACTACTGTATTTTACATTTTTACTATGTTGTGGAAAGAGGGGTTAGCTTTTTGAGTTTCACTTTTGATTGTTTATAGTATTTTAGTTATATTAAATTGTTTATTGATGAGTAGGACCCTTTACATCAAGGACAGTGTGCGACTCATTATGTTACGCATTGGTGATAACACCATGTGTTATCTCATTTGGTTTCACTTCTGTAAATCTATAGCCACCATCAATTTAAACTAAATTTATTATTTAGTTTCTTTACATGAAATCAACGTGGCTTTACTTCATAATTAGAGTATATTCTAAATCTAAAAAAATAAATAAATAAAGTTATTATGGGCCAAGTTTCATGGCGTTTCGAGTGGGTGGCATGAGATGTGGCCGCCTACATGCTTCACACATCGGAGCTACCTTGGGGGCAGTGTAGGCAGATGCCCCCATTCCTATTTTGGTACAATATACGAGTAATTTTTTCTTATTTTTAAGGTATATTTGGAATTTCGTTCCTACAAAAAAAACAGAGAAAGTAAATATAGTGAATACATATAAAACGTAAGACTAACGTTCTAAAGTTGCCCCCTCAAGATAAATTTTCTGGCTCCATCTCTGCATATCGCAATGGCGACCACCCCATCACCATCATGGCTTTCAGTGTGGGGGACTCATGTGGTGTCCATACTATAGAAAAATATGGTGTCGTGTGGCACCGGCGTGATATTTTTTTAGTGTGGTTTGCGTAACAACACCAAATACCCTAGGTTTTGCATGTTTTACTCAATTGTTTTATTGTTTTTTTTAATCTTTCTAAACATTGTAATGGTTTGTGTTTAAACAAAATCAAAATGGATTTTGTTCAAAATGGATTTTGTTTATAAAAAATCAATCACCATGAATATAGAAAAGGCAAATTTCGTTAAAGATTAATCATATTATGTATTTATATAAATAAAATAAGGGTTTTGCTAATGACAGCCCTTAGGGCTGTCATTAACGTGCATAAAATATTTGTACTTTTACCATAAAATTCA
>JAOEHQ010007876.1:0-17166 GCA_025447715.1 Asclepias incarnata
CTACCACACCGCCTCCGTTACGATCATTGCCGCCGCATCGCGCGGGCACCAGTCTTTACTACTAAACAATGTTAAATGAAAAATCACAAAAATATTTATTATCACGTAAAAAAATAAAAGTAGAATAGAATAAAAAAAAATTGGAAAGTAAAGTACAAGGGTTACTTCCCAAGAAACATTGAATTAACCGAATCATCAGCCAGACTCGTGTCTCAAGATTTACCATGGAGAACAAACACGCCTACACTTAAATAGTCGGGCGGTTTACACGAATAAGGTGAAAAATATGTAAACTTTGTTTTTATCATTACCCAACCATTATTTTCCACATTTTAAAAATAAAATTTTGATAGATAATACTTATTTATTTCGTGAAAAATAGATAATACTTATCATTACCCAACCATTACAACTTTGAACTACCTAAAATACCTTTCTCATTTATTTATTAAACCAAAATCTCCACTTGATATACATATAATACCCTTAATAAACTTAATTTACAACATCTACCCTTTAACTCCTAAAATAACTACAATACCCCTTTTACATCAATAACATTTAAATTAATAACCTACACTACTCGCCGTCGCCGCCGCCACCACCACCAATCGCCACCACCATCACCACCTGTTTTGGAAAAATGATTTGGGTTTGAGTGGTTTTCAATTCAGGAGCGAAAACGAACTTAGAATGCGAGTATTCCCGACAGGTGGTCCAAAGCGGCGCTCCAGCTGGGCTGAGTGCTTTAAGCAGGTCAGTAGCTTCGCGTCTTGTGGATCTCCCCAAAGCGGCACTCCCCATTGGCCAGGACCGACGCTTTCAACTGTTGTGTCAGATTTCAAGTTTTCGTTTCTCTTGTTGATTTTTAAGCGTTCGACCTCCGGTACTTTGTTCCTTGTTGGCGGGATCCATAGTTGTCAAAGGCAAAAGCGAACTCAAAGCGCAATGACCCCAAATGGGGCCTAGGTGAGAGGGGCAAAAAAGCACGGGCCGAAAAAAAACCCGCAGAAGAGTATATAAAATTTAAAATTTCAGTGTCTCTAACAAATGATAACGAATAAATTTTCAGCTAAAGAGGGTATATAAAATAGCATATGAGTCTAAATAATATAAAAATAGAAGAAACCCTATACCTTTTAGTTGAATAAAGAATAGTCTAATGAATGATGATATTGATGATAATGATATATACCGAGTGATTTTTGGAACAAAGATTCTGTTGTGATATCACCATAATATACGTGATTTTTTCTCTGTAACAAAGAGTTTATTTATATTGAAAATTGTAAACTGCGTTTCATACAGTTACTGGGCCTTGGGCTTAGGGTTTCAGGCGTTAAGGATGGGCCTCGTCTGCGCTTTGCGCCTAGGCACAAGGGGCGCACGCCTTTTGACAACTATGGCGGGATCTTAGATTAAAGTATTGGGTGGTCTAAATTTGAAAGGTAAAAAGTCCTCACTTTGGACATTAGATGTCACCCAATCAGTGGTTTTCTTATCTCCATTGTATGCTTCAATATTGGGTGTCGCATTCCTCATGGTGGATACAAGACTTTGCATGGTTGAGGTAATTACTACCTCTTCATCCCATATGATTTCAACTTCGTCCTCCATGCCATCTCAAATTTGTCCTCCTGCAAATCAAGATTATCATTTTTAACACAATCAGAATCATCACATGCCTCATTAGAAGGCGAGGAAGTAAACTCCAAATCAAAAGGTTATCTTCATGCTCGGCTAATGAGTGATGACTTGTTTGGTTCCGAATATGGTATTGTATGATAATCTCTTTTTAGATCAGGATTCATAGAAGGTTGTGGAAGTGAGTCTTATTCTTGCACCACTGGCTCTGCGAATACATTAAAGAATTCTTCCATGGTAATGCTACCGATATCAGACGGTGAGTGAGAAACTTGTGGTTCCCCCATAACATGAATATCGTCAATCTCAAGTTCGATGCTAATGGTTGGAATGGGCTCCTAGGTCTCCTGATGCTTTTGGCTTTTCGTATGCTCCTGTTTCATGTCCATCTTCTCCTTCACCTCTTGGTATACTTCAGGGCACATTGCCTTTGTTCTACGCACAAACACCCTTTTCCTCTTGTTGCGCATATTTTTCCAAGAAGTCAAATGTGTCTTCCAGTTTGGTGGAGAGGTGGTAGCCTAGTAGGCCGCTCAAGGCTTCCATTGTTCCGTCATTGGCAATATGATGAAACAAATTCACGAATGGTACGACGGTCCTTGCCCAACATATAAACGGTAGCTGGTGAGGGTGATTGGTGATGGTGGTGATCTACCTTACAGGCTTCGCCCTTAGACACGAGGGCTCCACCCTCGAAGATGGTGGTGGTAGCGGCGGCAGATGGTGGTGGTGGCAGCGGCGGCAGATGGTGGTGGTGACAGCGGCGAAGGGTGGTGGTGGTGGAGATGGAGAGAGAACGGGAGGAGAGAGAGAGAACGATATTGGAAAAGGAAGGGAGGATAAAGAAACTAGATCTAGATCAAGGAAAATGAATGGCTGAGATGCATTTCTTGGTTTTCAAGCAAATATTTGTTTTCAAATGAACAAACCATTAGTTTCTTATACTCATAACTTCTTGTCTATAAAACCTACATTTTGCATTCAATTGATTTACATTACATAACTTCAAACTCCATATCAAACTAAAATACCCTAATCCCAAACAATTCAAAACCCAAACAATAACTATCAAATTTATAGATCTGGAATATTTGTTAACGATTCAACTCATAAGAGGAAAATATTATATCTTCGTTAACACATTAAGGCGAAGCCTTGATCACTAAAGTGACTCCGAAGCGAAGCCTTGATCACTACACGTCCTTCTACTATATCTGTATGAGTTTGTGGTTTATCAAAAGCAATGTGATTCCCAATTAAAAAAAAAATAACAAAAACCAATATTTTAAACTTACTAGATAACATGTTGCATTTGTTTTATAAGACAAAGAATAACTGTTGCAAAACTTGTAGAAACAATATAAGAAATGAACCAATTTTTTTTCTTTTTGAATCTGTTGATCTTTTGACTTTCCTTTGAGTTGGTCAACGCCCAAAAATTAAACTTTTAAGTCAATATCCACATGAAGACTGTTGACCATCCTGTGAGTGCAAATGCTGCAACTATGTAAGTCCACATAGTAAAAACTGAACATTCCTCTTGTCCCACATTGAACAATTGTGTCATTGTACCTGCAAAATTAGTGAGTTTTAACAACCTTAAGCAAATCATTTATCATGGTATATACTGTCTATCGTTTCGTTTACTCCATTCCATACGATACATTCATTTGGGCTTTCGATTTATAAAGAATGAAATACTTGTAATTGTTGATCATTTTTAGAAAACAATGAGGATTTCTTACACAACATGAGGCAATAAATCATTCAAAATTTCAACCTTAAAAAGTGAATCTTATACGTTGATACCCATGTCGTTATCTTTGATATATATAATGGGTTCGTTTATTACGTCATCAAAAAACTGTTGTGGCAAGTGTTTTTTAACAATGAGAGGAATGATCATAAAGCAATGCTTACTGATATTCATGGCTGGGGGCACAGTATACTGGATCATCAGCACAAATCTAAAGAGAGGATCAGAAGGAAGTAATCCAAGAGCACCAGCTGCTTTGATAGCTCCAATTCCGATCGTTGGAAGGATTAAATATCGTACTATGATAATTGTGATAATGATAATAGGTCTTATGCTTGCTTTTTGCAAACCTGTAGAATAGATAAAAGCAAAAGGGTTTGAGAATTTATGATTTACAAATAGATTACCTTTCATTCATTGTTTATTTACCTTGTATCAGATTGCCTCCTAGTATAAGGGTGATGCAAGGTAAGGTTCCATCCCTGAATGATCATAAAAATAAGTTTGGTTAGATTAATTACCATTTCTTAGCGCTTCACATATTGTTCACTGTGATATTCTGTTTCGTATTGGTTTGTGAGTGTGAATCACCGTATTTAGTAAGCTATGAACAGCGCACATTAATAATTTTCGACCAGGATAGCTACTTGAAGCTTATTGTATTCGGAGGCTAATTTGGGTTCGAGACTTTACAAATGGTACTAAAATAGCAGTCGCTAGAGATGTTGTCAAATAGACTCGTGCGTATTTTGGGGAACATGATTTTGGGATTATATCCCATCCCTTATTACAAGTCTGTATTATAAGTATAAAATCAGGACTGCATATAATTTTCTACCACGATTTTAGTTTTCTTCTTTTGGTATATCGAATGAAAATGTGTAGCATTCTTTATAAAAAAGTATATAATCTACATATTTTGTTATTACCGTGTTAAAGATGTATGATTAATACTCAGGAGTATATGATTGAACGTGAAAATTTATACCCCAATAATGTGATAGAGTCCTGGATAACCCGCAATGGAGCATCATCACCAATCAAAAGATTCTTCAACCATGGAACTGCTCCGAAAACAAGCCCTGTAATCTGAAAATAGGTACACGAAGCAAATCTTAATTGATACAGTTTCAATTCAATTAAAATACCTGCCAGACAAGGAATTATAATAAGAACTTACAGCACCAATGGTTGGAGGTGCTAATAACTCGTCCAATATTTTATGTAGAGTTTCAACGAGTCTACTTGCTGAAGTCCCTTCTTTTGTCTCGTTATGTGCTAATTGTTGGTAGACCATCTACAAATACATAGACAAGAAATTTGCTTCAATATGAACAAGCTCAAATTTGAAGTCGTTTACTGGTGCATGACAAATAGTCCTGTTAGCTGAAGTATAAAGGCACTATGGAGGAGGCAAAATGGGCATGTTGGGTAGTAAGTCATAACGGGTCAGTTGGCTGACTTTTTGCTTAAACCTTTATATTTTGTGTACCTTACTATATAATGTTTCGAAATGATTAAAAAATAACATCATTTCAATAATAATCTAGATTTGTAGATAAGATGATCCGGGAAGTCGATAAACTAAAAGTAAACTTTGGCTATTTCTCTTCTCATTTGACCCCTATCCTCTTAAGCCAACTTTTTTGTTATGAGTTTACCCGTTTGATTTGTTAGAGATAAAACATAGGCTGTGTTGCTCATTTATAGCTAAATGAGTCATAAGTGCCACCTCTCGCAACCAACTCAGACTAGATGCTTGTTGGTTTTAAATCATTAAGGAAGGCTTACGGTCGGATTTTCAGGATCCACACTTGTGGTGTGCGATACAGACACGGCTACTCCATTATTCTCTTGACCCTCTTCATTCAGAAGATGACTCTTTGCATTTGCATTAAAGTCTTTATTTGGTTCCTTCAATAAATCCTCGGCTTCTTTCATTGTTTTGTACTTCACAGCTGAGTTTCTTATTAACTGGTATGTATATGTCCATATATAGAAACACCCCAACTGCACATAATTTACAGACGACCTTATACCGTTGGCAACATGCAAATCATCTTGCTAGCAGATAGGAATTGAGATGAGCTAAGAAATAGCTTACCGCCATGGAAAAGGATGAATATGAGAGTCCATTAGCTTTACAAGTATTATGATCGCCGAAAGGACTTCCACTTTGAGTACAGATTGCCGGGATGATTATCAGAAGAATGTTTCCCAAGTTGCCTAAAACCAAACGACAAAACAAGAAACAATTAGCTCTACGTAGAGGTGTCAATATTCACTCATATACTAATGAATTAACTTAACAATGATTCAAATAGGGTTATGCTTTCTTTCTAACGGGTCAATGGGTAAAATCAAAATAGAGCTAAGAAGAAAAAGAGTAAAATTGTTCGTGCGCTGAAGTTGCCCTGGTTTATAACTGTCTGATAAGTTGTGCTATTAAAAAGATGAAAGGTCTTGAACATTGTCCTGTTACCCAAACACAACATTTTGCGGATTTTAGTTCCAAGAAACGAATGTATTAAGTTAGCTCAACGGCAGATTGAACTTGCCTGTTGAACACATTGCTATAATTAGGCCCTCCATATGTGCCTCTGGTTTGATGATTTTAACAGCTATCCATCCCAATGTACCTCCACATAAAAATGTGATTCCAATATTTACAGGCATAAACCACCTAAAACATCAAGCATTAAAGTTACCATACAATAAACATTAGCTAATGCGTATAAGTTGTGTGTCTAAAACACATCCTTACCATGAGATAATGTCATGAAATGTGACACTCTCTGCAAGACATGCGAAAATGAGAGACGGCGTAAAAGCCACAAACACAATCTGCACATACTCAAAATCAACTTAACACTATGATAGACGTTAGTATGATTGGAAATATATATAGTATATGCTTACAAAACATAACAACATAAGATAAACTGCATATACCTTGTTAAGGGCCCGACAGGTGTCGTTGGAGAGAAGGTTGAAGCGACTCGTAGCCATGATCGCTCCTATACCACTTACGATTAGTACTTGCACTATTGGCATCGATGCCACTTCAAACAACGTCCAAAACCCCATTTTGATGCAGATTTTACTCCTTTCCTCAAATCTTGACTTTGTGAATTTTGTATTTAGACCGTCTCTGCAAGAATTTCACTGAAATATATTGAATGAATTACCTAAAACAAATGATACAAATTCTCTGTGTAGTCTGTTATAACTAATTATTATAGTACTATATATATTTTGCCAGTATATGTTTTGGACAAAGAAACGTGTATATGACAATATGACATGATCATTAACCAAAGCACATGTAACACTCCATCTAGTGGTACCCGTTACCAATGCAGTTTGGGTCTACATGTGAAGTTGAGAGATACAGGTTCGATCCTTAGGGATGCCCAAATCATGTGGGTATTAAGTGAATATATTTTACCTGCATCATAATTCTTACAGGATGAGATAATGGGAGTCCAATGTAGTTCTGGGGACAGGATACCCTCCTTTATCATTTTTTTTATAACCAAAGCACATAACATAACAAATTAAATAATGAAAATTACACAAAGAAAATGAAGTTAACTATTTGGATGTGAATTGAAATTAATCATATCTATATCTATACTACATTATAAAGCATTTGGGTGTTGTCTTAAAATTTAAAATTTTAAATACATGTATTTAATACTCATAAATTTAATGCAAAATCAATTAGTCATAATAAGTTTAAATTCACCAAAACTGAAATTTAATATATTATCATAAATTAAAAAGGGTTTTTCTAATGATGACCCTAAGAGCTGTCAATAAGAATAATCTTGTGCATTAACTACACTCAGATTTTTCTTTTATATTAAAGATTTTAATCAATCCACGTTATTTAAAAAAAAGTTTGACTGTATTAAATGCAAAAATTAAATATATTAATTAAAATCTTTAATATAAAAGAAAAATCCGTTGAAGTTAAATCCGAATTAAAGTAATTAAACAACTTATAAAAATAAGTTTGAAATGATCTCACAGCTGTGAGACCAAAAGAAGGAAAAAAAAAACAGCTAGAAATGATTTATTAAAGTAAATAGTTGCAAAATGATTTCTTTTCCACGCACATGCAACTCATGTCTCAACACAGACTCTACCAAACACATACAACTCATGATTCATGAATCAAAATTTAAATTACTAAACTCTCGTTTTCTCCGTTTTTATTTAGTTGTAAAAAATATTTAAGGAAGGAACCCCGTCCTCGGTATGACATTGGTACCCATCATTCTTATCCAGTAAAAGGTATGATGCCGGTAAAATGATTTCACCTAATACCCACAATGCTATGGGCATCGCAAGAATCGAGCTCGTGTCGCTAGACTTCATATGTAGTTACAGGCTGCATTAGCAACTGATACCATTCAATATATGATGGATTGGTCTTTTGATTTAGTTGTAAAGATTATGAGCAATGGTATAACTAGATTAGCATTTTTTTTTGGGCGAATGATTTTTGATTCAAGTTTTCATTGTCGAAAGTTGATTAATAAAAAAGCTATTCATATGTGACAAGTAGAGCATTTTTTTAAGCAAAACTGTTATATAAATGATCTAATCGAGAGCCCATAGGATTCTCTATTAGTATGAAAAGTGAGAAGAAAGAAACTTGCGTTATGTGTGAATGAAAGAAGATAAATATGGATGAACCATGGTTCATTGACATTGAGTCTTTCATTATAGAGTTTATAAGTTTTATCATTTACATAAACTCTTTAGTGGCCACAGAGGTTCACCCGAGATATAACTTCGGACTCGCAAAGCGAGTTGCCCTGAAACTAGTTTACTCGCAAAGTGAGTAAAATCATCCAAACTCATAAGATAGGAGGAAAAAATAAAAAGAAAAATATAGATATGGATGTGTCATGTGTGTTCACAAAAGGACATCTATGTGAGTTTGTGATGTTTTTTTATGGAAAATGTTAAATACAGCCCTTAACGTGTATAAAAAAATTATACTTTCCATATCAAAAATTCACCTCCTGAATTTTATGATAAGAGTATAACTATTTTATACGCGCTAACTACATCCCCTAGGGCTGTAGTTAGCAAGACCCTTTCTTTATTAATAAAATCGTTTAGAGCTATAGTGCTAGAGTATATGTGCGAAAGAATGTCGTTCTCGATTCAAGATATCATGTAGGTGGCGTTTGGCTGAAAGATAGGAATTACTATCGGTTTTTATCAATATGGAATGGGAATGGGTTTTCTAAGACTAACCCGTATGAGGCGTTTTACACACCAAGTCGCTCCCGAATCATCTCGGGGTCGCCCTCCTCCTTAATTTTGCCCTCCATGGTCCATCAACGTCGCCCATTTTTTTCCATTGATTTTGAAGCCAAACAGCTATAACGAGGTCAACCGCTAGTTTGACTCAAATTCAAACAACATAATATTATTAATAATAATAATTTTAATATAAAAACTACTATATATACATTACATCTAACTCATTTCTTATATCAAATTCAAAATTTTATAAAACAACGGCATTAACGTGTTTGAATCAACGCCCATTTTTTAAGAAATTATATCCGGGTTGGCTCCTACAAGTTCTTTATGTGTTGTTTTTTTTAACTTCTTTGTTATTTTTTAACTTATGTGTTTATTTACTTATATGTTATTTTTTAACTTATAGGTTCATTTTTTTGCTAACGGAAACTTTTACAAGTCCGGATACTATTTGACATTTTGACCAACGGCATCTATCCGGAGTATGCAACGTTCGTGAAGACTTTTACCGACCCGATTGACAATAAAAGAAAGTATTTTAAGAAAAATTAGGAGTCGGCACGAAAGGATATCGAGAGAACACTCAGTGTTCTTCAAAATCCGAAAGAATGCATGCATACCGTCCTATATGCTTGTATCATTTTACATAGCATGATTTTGCAGGACAAAGACAGGCTATTTGCCAAGATTACGACGAGTCGGACCCTTCTCTGGACCCGGCTTATTGGACACAAGAAACTCCAATTGAGCAACGTATTGAAAATTTAAATGTGGTGCTAAAAAGAGAAACGCGCAACATGCTAACGTCGGATTTGGTTAACCATCTATGGGCGAACCACCCACCAAATGAGGAAGAAGAAAACGTTCAGCCCGTCATCGGCACCTACGTTAGTGATGATGATGATTAGTTTGGTGTGTGTTTTTTTTACGTCTTTTTTATTTTTTATGTCTTTTTATTTTTATGTAATGTATTTTAAATATATTTAAGTGTAAAATAATATTTAATGTGATAAATGATTAAAAAAACATTAAAACTAATAATTATATAATCATACATTTGCCATGTGATGTAAGTCCACTCACCTACATGAGTCGCCTCTCTCTACTATTTTGGAGAGACAACTTGAAGTATGACATGACGCTACATGTGCATAATTCTTCCATGGGGGAGTTGTCTTTGCCTCACTCCCTTTAGTCCAAGTGTCTAACCTACTTTTTAATATGTTTAAAACAGTGGGTTTGATTTTTTTTTTTGGAAACCAAACTTTTTAACCAAACATTGCAAGTAGTCTTTAAACCTATTTCCTTATTACCATGTCCTTCGACCAAACACCCTTTTAGCGTTGTCTTAGACGATTATAGTTTTTTTTTTTTTTTTCATTTGGTTAAAAAAGAAAAAAGTTACGTTTTTAAGCTTCGGCTTTAATTATTTTTTCAAATATCATTATAAAAGGGTTTATTGTTTATAATTTCTATATATATATATATAAAACAGATTTCTATATATTTTTTGATTTATTCTTTCCAGATTATCGAACTTTTTTTTTTGTCTTTCTAGCCTATCATATATTTTTTCACATCTATTTCATGTCATTAAAACTTTAAATTGGGTCTTTATTTGGTCATTTTCTTATTACCAAATCGTGGTGACAAAATGGTCACATATTTTAAAGTTTTAATGACTTGAAAGGGATGTAAAAAATAAAATTCGATGAGTCTGAAAAGAAAAGAAAATAAAAAATAAATAAAAATACATGTTATATTTAAAGATAACCATGGATTAGATACAACGCAAATTCGTAAAATTTTAACTCTTCATGCTACCTTTTTTTTTCCTTCCAAAAAGCCAATTCCTCTTTTTGTTAATTGTAGTGCACATTCCTTATCGTCGATGTCGATTTTTATTTATTTGCATCTCAAACTCTATCTTTTCATTCGATCAATAATCTTAAATATTGTTTTTCAAATCAATATATATAGTTTTTTAAATTTTGAGTTTAAGAATTCATATTCTTTTTTCTAACAATTTGATAGATTATTTTGAATAATAAATAAGGGGCAGAGTGAACATGTAAATTGTTATTAACTAATTTTATCAACGGTTGGTTTGTACGTTGTAATTTCTCGAGTTAAATCAAAAAAGATCTCAAGGTGTTGATATGTAACAAAGATGACATATCAAAATATAAAATAACAAATATCGTCTACAAAGAAGTATTACAAAAAATGAAATAGAATATATACTTTTAATGTTTCAAAATTACATTGTTTTACTTTAATTTTTACTTACATTCCCTACATTTAAATTTATCAGTTTGTTTTATATATATATTTTTAAATTTGAATTTACAAGGTTTATATTTAATAATTCATTTTATCTTGAAAATGTCGTAAACCTTTCATGTATTTGACACGGGTCTAAATCGACAAAAAGGTAATTTCGATTATCTTCTAAGGGCACACGGAGTGGTCATCGGGTAGCCATCGGGTTGCCTCCATACCTGCGGTAATACCGCCGCCGGTTTTGATTTTATGGGTTAACGGGTTGGACGAAAGGCTCACAAGCCGGTGGGCATAAATGGAGAGAGAATAGAGGGAAGCTTCTTGTGACCCTTTTTTTTTTGTCTTCTTCCATATACAAACATACATATGCACCTACACCTGTACATAAGAACCTCCAGATATTGAAAACCCAAACGACAGTGACCAATTCATTTCAAGCGACAGTTGAATGTTTCCGGCGAGCTATTTCAGGCAACCCAGAAAAGAGGGAAAGAAGAAAATAGAAGGGGGAAATGGAGGGGCTTTCCAGCGGTGAGGCTTTTCAGTCGGCGGGTGGTATTTTTCCAGCCATTATTATTGTTTTCCGGCGGCTATGGTTTTTCGGTGGGGAGGGGTTTTCAGAAAAAGAGAGGATAAGAGAGTTGTGTTTTGGGGTTTGTTTGCTAGTGTAGTATATGTGTATCTATTATATGTGTATCTATTGTTATAAAATGATAGAAAGTCATCAACGGCACACTAATCCATAGTATTCATATTCCAGCCTGTCTTTCCACAATTATTGTAACCATTATTTAAAAAGAAAAAAGAAAAAAGAAAAATAAATAAATTTGGGAGGGCTGAAATGTTAATGGGCGCCAGTAAAAATGTTTGGGAGGGTTGGTTGGGAGGGCTGAAAGGTTGGAATGAGTTGGCAGAATTTTATTGGCAGAATTTGGGAGAGCTGATAAAATCAACCCAACGACTCCTAGTGCCCTAATAAGCACTATTATCTATAATACTATATAAAACATTTTTCCCCTTCCCTTTCTCAAAAAATGATTCGATCTACTTAAAATGTTCTTTATCATTATTTATTATTTTAAATATCTCCACTTGATATACCTATAATATCCTTATTTATTTATTAATTATAGTTTCTTTATTCGTTTAGTCAAACTCCCTTTTTATACGATTATCTTATTTAATTATCAATTTAAATTATTATAACTTATATTTTATAATTTTTTATTATGAAAAATAATAATCTTTTTTTAATTCATCGGAACATTATCTTCTATACTTTGTGCGGATACTATGCTATTATTTTCTTACAGAAGTGTTTCATTTGAAATTAACATTGTCATTATATCTCACATGCTGTGTATTATCGCCGCCATATCATGCGGGTACCTATTTAGTTACTACTAAAATATTACAAGTGGTACTCTATAATTTTTTTAAAGTTAAAAATCTAATCATGTATATTCCAATGTTATATTATAACTAAAGATAAAGATATGGGTGAGATCCCAATCATCCCATACATGTGTTTCTGACGTTTAGGTACGATCCAATTCTGAATCGTATGCCCGGTTTTATTAAGGCTCCTAGTAAACCGACCAGGGCAATTAGTAACCCGACAAAAGAGTCAACGCATTTATGGCATATCAGACAAACAGTTGGGTCTACCACCCCTTCAGCAGCGACATCGCTGCTGAAGGTCGATCTGGAATTCCGCGCGCATTTAATGCTTGACTATGTGAAGTCTTTTCGTACTTCAGCAGCGACGCCGTTGCTGAAGGGGTCTGGTCGGGTTACAAAATATTCTCTGGTCGGTTTACTGGGGGCGTTTATTAAGGGGGCCTTGTAAACCAACCGGATTATTTAGTAACTTGATTAGACCTTTAACAGCGATGTCGTTGTTAAAGGTATGATACGGATACACGTATAAAAGTCACATATATTAATTATATGCATTAGATTCGTACTATATCTTTAGCAGCAACGTCGTTAATAAAAGTGTATACCTTTAGCAGCGACGTCGCTACTAAAAGTGTTATTTCTCACTCTTATTAATTGTGTTTGTCCTATTATTATTCTAATTATTATTATTAATGTTATAAATATTTATTTATTATAATAAAAATAATTATTATTATTATTATTATTTATTAGTGTATATATATATGTCTAGTAAAAAAAAATAAGTTTATTAAAATATTTTTTAATATAATATGGTCTTCAAATATATAAAATTTATATATAAATAGGTAAAAATTTTATAAAATTTATCATTAGTAAAAATTTATAAAATTTTGTAAAACTTTTTTTTTAACCATTTATACAAAATTTATAAAAAAAAAATGTATCATTCTTATTAAAATGTTATAATAAAAACGTAAAAATATATTATAAAATAAGTTAAATACTTTATGTGTATATATAAAAATAAATTATAAAATTTATAAATTTTATAATTTTGCATAACAAGTATATGTAGTTATGTACATACATACATATATATACACATAAGACAATAAACGATGTTTAAGGCCCAATAAGCTTATTCGAGTGAACGAACATGGTTGGCATAATAGGCCCATATACACGAGTTATTTGCATACTTGGCCCGTCATCCCCACACGAATGATTAAGAAACATATTGGGCCCAATAGGCCCAATGATGAGACGAACACTAGAAATGAAGCTTACGAAAGCTAAGAGTGAAAGACGAACATATATACATACATAAATATATACACCTGAGACAACAAACGATGTTTAAGGCCCAATAGGCCCATACGAATGAAAGACGAACATGATTGGCATAATAGGTCCATATACACGAGTTATATGCATACTTGCCCTGTTAGCCCAAAACGAATGATTGACAAACATATTGGGCCCAATAGGCCCAATGATGAGATGAACACTTGAAATGAAGTTTATGAAATCTAAGAGAGACATACATCCATATATACATACATAAATATATACATTTGAGACAAACAACGATGTTTAAGGCCCATAGGCCCATTCGAGTGAAAGACGAACATGGTTGGCATAATAGGCCCATATACACGAGTTATCTGCATACTTGGCCCGTCAGCCTCAAACGAATGATTAAGAAACATATTAGGCCCAATAGGCACAATGATGAGACGAACACTAGAAATGAAGCTAATGAAAGTTAAGAGAGACATAAATCCACATATACATACATACATACATATATACATACATACATACATATATACACATGAGACAACAAATGATGTTTAAGGCCAATAGGCTCATTTGAGTGAAAGACGAACATGGTTGGCATAATAGGCCCATATACACGAGTTATCTGCATACTTTGCCCGTCGGCCCCAAACGAATGATTAAGAAACATATTGGGCCCAATAGGCACAATGATAAGACGAACACTAGAAATGAAGCTTATAAAAGTTAAGAGAGACATACATCCATATATACATACATACATACATATATACACATGAGACAACAAACGATGTTTAAGGCCCAATAGGCTCATTCGAGTGAAAGACAAACATGGTTAGCATAATAGGCCTATATACATAATTAAATCATACCCTGGCTTCTTTTGATTTAATTATGGTTAATTACCAGGCCCTTATTAATTAAAACACGATCTAATTACCTGGATCTGAAAAGCATGAGAGTTCAAGTGTCAACTAGAAAAGTAGTTAGTGAGTTCACAGTTCATTAAAGACCAAAGATCATAGTTCATAAAACCTGTCAAGAACACAATTTATAACCTTTTTGCTTATACTGAGCTCCACTACTATTCCGATTAACCGACATCTTGCTCAACCCATACTCTATCGCTAGTATGTAATAGTACAACGAATAGGTACGAGTGGGGGATGGTCTACCCAAACAGCGTTGTCCATATTTACCTACAATCCAATCACAGAACAACGTGATTGAATCGATAGTAGTGTCCAGGGATTTTGCGATAGCACTCAAGTATAATTAAGCAATAAAAGATCTCAGTACAGTACACACGTCCAAACAGTTCATTAATAAAAGTATATTATGTACATTCGTTTTAACCCCTGCCCATACAATGTCTAAACAAATTTACATAATATAACTATATAAAAGAAACCATCAGTTCAAAAGACCAGTTCATATTTGTTCCAAAAGACCATGTCCGTTCAAAAGACCATATCAGATCAAACAGTTCATATGTTCAAAAATGGTTCTAGAACAATACATATTAGATCATTAGATCAAAACAGTTTTCATGCTTTCCAGCCCCGCACAAATAAGTCAAAACAGAAAAGGGGCAGTAAACTCACCTGACAGATGACAGAACAATCTGAGCACAAACAGAGTCACTAAGTACTAGTACAAACGAAGTACAAATACGAACAAAGTGCGAGTCACGATCACTGGAACCTAAAACATTAACACAACCAAGGTTAACACCTCACAAAACAATTCTATGTTTAACGACTAGTACTTAATGAAATGCCAACAATGCTTTCGAATCGTATTACATTTATTCATTTCTTTTTAGTTCTGTCAGATAATCTGAACCAAAACTGTTCACTGGTTGGACCGAAATTAATTAAGTCTGCAGTCTGGACCAAAACTAGTTACTTCTGATGATCTGGACAGGAAGTAATTTGAACCAAATTTAAATGTTGTCCAGATTCGACCAAAAATAACTGTTAAACAGATTGAACCAAATTTAACACAATCGAAATACTGAACCGAATCCATTTAGACCGAAACCATTTAAACCGAATCCATTAAACCGAAATCATTTTATCAGTTTGACCAGACTTGTCCAGATTTGATCGAAAATAATTACATTTGACTAAAAACAATTTGAACTGAATTTAACCACTAAAACAGTTAATCAGGACCAACAATAATTACAACCAAAAATGTTATTTTCGGTCCATAAGGGCTGTTCGAAAATCACACTTTTGGAGCTACAACATAGTGTTTTTCAACATTACAAAGACATTTTCTATTCATTGACATAATGTTTACATAACCCATTTGCTTGATTTTTTTTAAAGATTAGAAAACTTATAAAAGTTTATGGTAATAACACTTTTCTAGCAATTATGGAAAAAGGGACCATAATTTTTCTTAAATTTCTTACTATAGAAATACGGTAATATATAGTTCTTCATAAAGTTCTTGAATAGAATAGAACTTAAAATGGTGATGAAAATCATCAAAACTTATGTAGAAACTAAAACATAGTGACTTATTTTATAGAGATTAAGTGAAGACATTGATTAGAATGATATAAAACTTACTTTTCCTTGCCTTTTCAATTAGATGAAACCGAAAATGTATAAAAGATGAGAGCAAAAAGACTTATAACTAATAACAAAATGAAGAAAATATGAAATCAATGTGCATGGTTAATTTTTGGTGGCTTAATGTAGGAGTGACACATAATAGATGACTAATCTCTTATTAACCATGGAGATGACAAGTGGACATAACATGCAACTAGTGGAATTTTACAACACATCCCACTAACAATTAGTTTCGGTCCAAACTACTTTTGGTTCGACCGAAACCAGACATTCGACTGCAATTTGTTTAAAAACGAACAACGAATTTCAAATTTAGTTAACTTTCGTTAACGATTCCATGGCATTTCATTAATTACTAAAGACCATTCGTTAAACATTCTAAGTCTCGAACTCGAGTTCACATTGAACAACACTCGAGAATCCGTGCATTGAATACAACTAATCGATAGAACAAGTTTCGATAGACCGCAAGTTCATGTTCTTGAACAAAATAATTAATGATCAAATAAAATTAAGTACATGTCTCGTGACAGTTGTCACAATATTTGCCCCGTTAGACCCAAACAAATTATTGAGAAACATATTGGTCCCAATAGGCCCAATGATGAGACAAACACTAGAAATGAAGTTTTGAAAGCTAAGAGACACATACATCCAAATATACATACATACATACATACATACACATGAAACAACAAACGATGTTTAAGGCTCAATAGGCCATTCGAGTGAAAGACGAACATGGTTACCATAATAGGTCCATATACACGAGTTATATACATACTTGCCCCGTTAGCCCCAAACGAATGATTGAGTAGAATAGGCCCAATGTTTATTATTATTATTATTATTATTATTATTATTATTATTATTATTATTATTATTATTATTATTATTATTATTATT
>JAOEHQ010007887.1:0-17165 GCA_025447715.1 Asclepias incarnata
CAATAATTGTTTGCGTATGAGCCGATGCAATAGTGATTCCGTTTTCTGAATCTTTACTTATGGCTCTGATTTTTGAGTTATATTTCTTTTGGATGCGGATACATTTTGTTTATTTAAGTTTTGTTTTTTTGTTAATATGTTGGATTTTCTGGAAGTAGTTCTCTACCTTGTATAGGTACGATTGTCGGGATTGGGTATTGTTGTTGTTGTTACGGGGATTAATAATGGGTTTTTAATTAATTTAGTTGTATTAAATGTTTTAATTTGGAAAAACTTTTATATGATGTTGATGGATGGATATGATGATTATTTCCCCAGATGATCGAATCTGAAATTACTGAGCGCTATATTATACATTTTTCTTTTCGGAGAAAAATCCAAGCCAGAAATCTGATCCATTTTATTTAGTTTATTTTCTTTAAAATTTCGGATTTTAATATAATTATTATTTGTTGATTATGATCAAGATAAAAAGAGAATTGGAGATGCTGATTATTATTAGAGGTATGACTGTCGGGAATGGGTATTGTTGTTAATACGGGGATTAATGTTAGGTTTTAATTTTAGTTTTTATTAGACGTTTTAATATGGAAAAACTTGTATATGATGTTTATGGATGGATATGATGATTATTTCCCCAGATGATCGAATCTGAAATTACTGAGCGCTATAATTAAAATTTTTCTTTTCGAAGAAAAATCCAAGCCAGAAATCTGATCCATTTTATTTAATTTATTTCTGATTTAATCTTTAAAATATCGTATTTTAATATAATTATTATTTCCTGTTGATTATAATTGAGATAAAAAGAGAATTGGAGATGATGATTATTTCCCCAGATGATCGAATCTGAAATAACTGAGCGCATTATTATAAATTCTCTCTATCAGGGAGAATCCAAGCCAGAAATCTGATCCTTTCTCTCTTTATATCTAAATTTTTTATAAATGATTTGTTTGTATGCTAATTCATATGTCTGAATCTTTACTACGTTTTTAAGCCTAATCTTTTTTCTGAGGCCATCTTCGTTTTTTTTCCTTTTAATGTAAGGGGTTCAAGTGATGATTGATTTGCATAGTTCAAATGATTAATTATTTTATGATTATAAATTTTTTTTATAGTCTTTCGCTCCTATCTGATGAAACCCTTGCTAGAATTTTGGTCGTTGAATCATGTGTCTATGGTTTTAGAACTATAGATATAATTGGTATCGTATATGTATTTCAACTTTTAAAAAATGTAGCAGTAAACAGAGAGAAAATGGGGCTGGCCGTCTGGCCGGTTAGGGGTGAACACTTTGACACCATAGACGACACACTGCATTTGGGTTATACAGCTCTAATTTGAGTCAAAAAACTCATTCTTACATAATAAGCAGAATAATGAAAACTTAGTCGTTCATCTGTAATATATTTTATGTTTTAAATTTGTAGATTGTAAGAAACATTATACTTTTATCCAGTAACATAGAAAAATGTTTGGTTAGTAAGATTTGCAGTTTTTAGTAATTCATACAAGAATAAAAAGAAAATTTAAGCAGTTTTATTACAATAATTAGTTTAGGCAGCAAGGTAAGATACAATAGCTGCTTGATAGTGATCTCTTTGATAACAACTAGTCAACTATTTTGAACATTCTTTTGCATGAAATGTGTCATAATGAGTAAAATATAAAAAATATAAAATAACATTTTAATTTTATTAATAATAAAAATAACAAAAGAAAAAAATAAAATTAGTAAAATATAAAAAATATAAAAAAACATTTTAATGAAATAGTTTCGTTTTTAATAAAATTTATATCAAAATGTTTGTAAAAATAAAGAATACAATGTTTTTTTTATATTGATATTAAAGAAAAACTAATAAAGTTTATATAATTAATTTTATGTATTTTACCAAGTGTTTTTTAAATTTAACTCAATACTTAACAAAATCGCAATATAAAAGGTAAAATCGCAATAAGAAATTGAAAAATCGCAACGATAAATTGAAATTGCAACGAGAAATTAAAAATCACAACGAGAAATTGAAAAATCATAATGAGAAGTGAAAGATGCAATAGAAACATTGAATTGTTTCTCATCGTGTCAATGACCATACACATTAACACATACATATGAGTTAATACCGATCCAGTCATTTCTGTTTGAAAAACCATACCAATGAATCTCGAACACCAATTTTTTTGCTGAATGAGCCTTGTTTTTAATAAATGACAAATCTAGATCATAATTCAGTCCCCAAAAAATGATTAAAACGTTGGGATTTTGCTGCATGAAGCCCATTTGCTTTCCATGTATATTAATTTATTGAAAAGAAACATCATTATATTCAGGATCGGCGACTAGACAGGATTAATTTTGGATTTTTTTAAAGTTTATAACAAAAACTATGAAGCTTATAAATGACAGAATTAAAGTTTTTTTAAATGTACTTTTTGTATGTGTGAAAAACGTTCAAAATACTTATATAAAGTTTATTTTTAACTTTTTGGAAGCAAACTCTTTAATCAATCAAATACACAGGGCGGGCAATTAGTGAAAATGAAGAAGATTACTTGGCCGATCCAGAAAATATCCCGGGTAGAGGCCGACATTCATGGGATGAAAGGGTTACAGCCACACTTCGGATTGACGGGAAATACATGACAGACGGGTCCATAATGATCTTTGCAACGAATTAATTGAATACATTTGGAACCCCCAGGGAAACTATCGTGGCCGTTGACTTATTTTTCGTTGGATTTTTAATTTTTTTTTTTTTTTTTTTTTTTTAGAATTTGTAATGTTTTTTTTTTATTTAGGATTTATAATGTTTTCTTTAAAAGGATTTGCAATGTTTTTTTTATATTTATTTAATGTAATGTTGTTTTAATAATTTTATGTTTTAAATAAATGAAAATGATGTGACGATGATGTGGCCTATGGACTATGGAGCATCTTGTATAACATTAGAAAAATCTTTAAAAGAAAAGGGGAGGTGGGAATGAGTATATAAAGACGAACAAATTAAATGAGAAGTGGAAGAAAAGTTTATTCAAAATCATATCTATTGTTTAATATATATATTTGCTTTTGATAACATACATAGAATTCACTTTACGTTTTTTTTTTTTAAATATATTTTGTCTTTAAAATCATTTATCTATAAAAATTAACTTAATTTCTGTGTCGGAAAATATAAAGTGAAATGATGCTATTAATTTTAATAATTTAAAGCAATAAGAATAATAATTTGCATCATTGCAAGTACAAAATAATAAAGCGGTATTATTTAGTGGTGTCCTGCTAACCAAGATATTGTGTATCGATGTCATGTTAAAAACAAATGTGTAATTAAATTAATACTCGTGTGGTTATGTAATAGTTGTGTTTAAGATTTACTATATATTTTGGATGTGTAGTGTAGTGGCTTATTAATCAAAAAGGTTATAAATGAAGTCACATTAGAGTATTTATGTCATCTAGAAATATTTATCTTTAAAATAAATATAGAAAATAAAAATTTGAATGACCTCACATGTATCAATGATATCAAGAACGTAACCAAGTAAGTTTATTCTGTTCATGTTATTCGGGAACTACGAGTTTTTGACTCACATATGTACATGGTCTAATCGGGGTATCCTTATGACCTTTTTCAAACGCTTGTTTCTACCACTTCAAGATGTTACGTACCTAGGTTTGAACCCGAGACTTCTTATGATGATATCATGTCGTTGACCACTAGGCCACTTTGGAGTTAGTTAAATTCTAGTATGATTATTGTGAACCAAATATAAGATTGATTTTGAGTATTTACGATCGAGCATTTTAGCTGACTTTTGATGATGGAGTTAGCCTTAATGAAAATGTGAAAGTTCAATCTTGCTATCTGAGATTAATAATAGAAAAACAGAGTAAAAAACTAACAATTTTTGTGGTTTTTTTTTCCAGCAAATCAATTTAACCGAAATGTAATATGTTTTTTTAACGATAAATTTCATTAATCCAACATAACAACTGCAAGGTGGTACCCCAAGTTAGTATTTAAACACCAATACTCAGGTTCGAACCTGGGACACCTTAGAACCATTAGATCAAGAGCTCATCGGGTAAGAAAATGTAGTAAATGTCTATAAGTAATTAAATGTAAAATTATGATGGGAATTTGTACATTATTTGCTTAAACTTGCTTTGATGATACACAAATAAGAAGTGTCAAATTGAAAGATTTTGGATACCACCGGAACTTGTGCTATCAATGATTTTGAACCATTGGGAAGCAGGATCACACAAATCTTTAGTTAAGCATTTACAAGTATTGGTAACAATAGTGTTTCTAGAGTCTATGTCAAGGCAAACAATAGTTCCATTGTTAATCTTCGATGCTAGGTGCATTTTCGAGGCTGATATTGCTTCCCATCTTGTAGAAACTCCCGCACACATGACGTTTACCTTCACCGGCATTCCCACCCCAACGGCTTGCAGGCAATAGTCTGTTTCTTTCACGCCCAACGTGTTTTGTGAAGTGTATTCCCATGCCTCGGCGTTAGAACACGGACCCAAAGTCAATGTTTGGCTTTGCACACAAAGCCCTGTTGCAGGATGAAAGATGATTTTATGTTGGCCAACGATAGATAAGCCCGGTCCTGTAATTTACACGAGGCCTAAGTAAAACAGTTTTATATATTATGAGTCAGGCTCATGTACTTTTATAGCCGAGTTTTAGCTTGCATCATGAATACTTTGAGTTATCGAATCAAGCTCAAACTCGAGGTGAGACTAATGTGACCGATCTATTCGTGCCTAGCTAACTTGGCTCGTCTTCAGCCGAATATATAACCTCAATGCGTTTAGTAACAAAAGAAAGTGAAATGAATTGGCTAATACCTTGAAAAGGAGATTGAAGAGGTGAAATCTTGTCCAAAAAACTTGAATTCCTTGGCTCTTGCCAATTCCAATTCAAAACCCCATAGAACTCCTCCATCCCAGCCACACCGTCTCTATAATAATAACTCCCAACAAGAGTCCACAAGGCCCAGTCAAGATCATGTTCAGCTGCCCAAGCCAAGAAACAATTCAAATACCTATTGTCATTCTCATTTGTACCCCTTTGATCTACTCCCCACTCGCTTATAAACAAAGGGTAGCCTTGGTCTAACAAAAACGTCGCTCGGCTTGTCATCGAGTCAATTACCCGCCCACATACTTCGTTCGAGTTACCCATGATCCAATCGTCGCCATCTGAGAAACCATACCAATGAATCTCGAACACCAGCTTATTGCTAAAAGATAAGCTTACGGGGTTACTCTTAAGAAAAGACAAATCTAGGTCATAATTCAAACCCGAAAGAATCACTAACACATTAGGGTTTGCTTGATGAACGGCTTCCGCACATTTTTGCATGTTCCTAATTCACGAAAGAAAAGTTAGAAAAACAAACACTAGCCATTTGAGTTTGCATTAACTACGAAATCCGTTAATCCAAGAAAATTATACAGTAAACACATTTTGCATCAATATACATACTTGTACCACGTCTTGACGTCTTGTCTACGTCCACGAAGCTCATTCCTCAAGCTCAAACCAACCACATTGGAATAGCTTCTAAACATGGTGGCAACTCGAGTCACGCCTTTAATCCAAACTTGGGCGTCGAAGTAGAGGTCACCAAAGAAACCATTACCGTCATTGTCGTTACAACACCAACCAGGCTTGCTTAAATGATTGTCTAGTATTGTCATAACATTGTTCTGGTTGAGGTTGGAAACAACTTCCTGGTATAAATAAGGATTAATAAATTAATGTTGTCTTGGAACAATTTTAATCATGATGTAACCTATTGCTTAGAAACTCATATAATTCAATTTGATTCTGAAAAAAAGTAACATCTTTTATATAAATTTTCTATTTTGGGTACGTAAAATATTTTTGAATAAATAAAGGAGTATAACTTTATAAATTTGAGAAAAAAAAGGTAATATTCCTTTTTTTAACACTAAATTTGGTTCTTTAATTAATTAATTATTTTTTTTTGATATTATGTTACTTTTAAAAAAAAAAATAATATTAAAGTTATGTTAACTATTTCTAACAAAAATTAAACTTCTAATTTATTTTTTTATTCAAAAACATTTTACGTATCCCTTATTATGAAACTTAAGTAAATATATTATTTTTTTGGAATTTTCCCTTCAATTAATGGTATGGTTTTCCAATTAAGTAGATAAGATGATACTATTTTATCAAAGTTTCCTTTTTAATATTTGCATTAAGAAAACTTGAAATCGGCCGGTTTGGTTCAATTATTATTATTTTTTTTGACAGGCAAATTTTACTCAGACGCGTATTATGTGAGTCCTAACGCTTGTTCGAAGGGTAGCCATTAAAGGCCTCTTATTAGCCTTCCCATCATGACATAGCTATCATGACATAAAAGACAAGGTAATAACATCGATATCATGACATAGCTAAAGGACAAATCAATTAAGTACTTAGTCAATTTTTCTATATTTTTGTTTTTGTTATCTTTGTTTCTATTCGTGTATAAAAAATAGAATAAATTCATAGAGTATCGTATTATTTGTTGTTTAGCTTTCTCAGCATAAATTAATTTATCCCAATAAGTTGCTTTAGTGGTCTAAGAAGATCACGGATTCTAAAAATTATCGTTGAATTATTAACTTAAAGATAATTAACTATTAACAATTTTAAAAAAAAAACATAAATTAATTTGTCGATTTACTTAAAAGACAACCTTATAAGTTTCAATAATAATAATTAAGTAGATTTAATTAATTGGATATATAAAATGCATTTTATATTCCCTTCGCTATCAAAGCAATTAATTTCTCTTCCATTCCGTGAAAGCAACAACTTTCGGTTTTTTTTAATAGCTTTATCTCTCCCAAAAGTCCAAAACAACTAACGACTCTAAACACACGTTACTATCATTTTAAGATAAGAAACCTAACATATAAATCTCATCCTCCGTGGAAGTATATATCTACATTGCTATTTGTTCATACATGCCATTTTAAAAACCCGTAGAAAAATTTAAAAGTATATGACAAAATTTAAATTTCGAGGGGCATTGGCCCCCCTTGCCCACCTTTGATACCGTCCCTGATTCTATCCTCGTCTCAAACCAGATTTAATCAACTCCATGTGGTGGTATCTGTTCAAGTTACTTACCTCGGTACATTAAAACCTTACAGGGTGGTTGTGTAGGTACCAATACGGTACAAGGGATTAAAAAGTTACTTCCGATTTACCCATTTTAAAAAAAAACATGAGGTTAATATTATGAAGGGCTAAATAATGGGTTGGGAATTTGTTAGCGATTCTCTTTGTGGTCATAAGGACTAAGTCACATTATGCCACTAAATCATAAGAAAACTAACATATAAATCTCATCCTTGATGAAAATATATAACTATATATTTCACCTTCCGATCCTATGACACAATTAATTAGGTCATACTGTTAGTTTTTTATATTGAAACAACATATAAATATCGTCCATTTAACCAACGTTGTCAGCTTCTGATTAAGTTTATATGATCAACAAGCTAGCGACATAAATTTCCAATTTTATCTATGCTAATCAATTGTTGTATACACTTTTTAGTAATACAAATCTTTGTCACATACATAATTACAATTTGTATAAAGTGTTACTAAAACCTACAACTTATTAATTAATACCCAAATGCAATTTGGTGAGTTTTGCATACCTTTATCAATAGTTAATCTATAATACATTATAAAAATTTGTAAAATTTTTACAAATTACTTAAAATTTCAATATGTAAAATTACTAATGTATCCCTATAGCATAAAATTTAATTTATACTTTTCTTAAATAGTTACTCAAACAATCTCATTTATATAATTAACTTAATTAATTACCAACTTACTTTTTAAAAAATAATCTATAAAATTAATTGAACTTTTTTTTATAGATAACTATAATACACGTAAAATCAATGCAAGTTATTCATAATCTAAGTCTTTTGTTAATTAACGAATTCATGTATTAATAAAACTTTTTAATTTCATCAGAACATTTTTTTTAAAAGCATACAGGTATCAGGTATCATGTTAGCTTCTATACTATTTAACCCTCTTCTGATAACCATTATATTATTAAAAATTAAATCTTTAAATACCGTTAACAAAAAATATTTAATCCCACTGTATCGAGTGTATACTATGTTAGTTATTTTATATTATTTTATTTTATATTATATTATATTATATAAACACATCACATTAATCTTATATACTATTTAATTTAAGTTTAAACTAGCATAATATAATCTAATTAAAACAAGTCAAAGAGTCATTACGCATGCATTATTTGTTTGTTGTATATATGATGTGATATGATTTAACAAATAAAAAAACTTACCTGGAAAGCATTGATGAGGGGAAGGTCAATGATGGAGGGGTTGTTGACTTGAACTCCGGTGATGGATCCCGACAATCCTAACACCAACATCGACTGTCTTACTGTCATCGAACCCAACGTGTCATTTGTAAACAAATATAAAGGATACGTGAGTCTCACACAATTAAACCCCATGTCAAGTATTTTCTTTGATATCACATCCAAAGGTTGTTTGCTTAGCCCTTCGGCTAGCGCGGTATCAAGGTGGCTAACCCAATTTACGCATGATAGCTTCACTCTGTTACCATTGTTTTGATCATCTATGATCCAACGTGAGTTTGTGGAGAGCGAGAGACGATCAACGACTGCGTCTGTGTGGTGAGGGTGATCGTGGTGGAGGACGTTCGCGACGAGGATGAGGAGGAGAGGGAGGATGAGGAATAGTACTAGGATGATGATAGATGATCGGAACGTTGTTATCATGGTGGTGTTAAGTTGTGTTGTGTATATGGTCTTTTTGTCAAAGCTTACTAATATAATGCCATGTACACTTGTTTTCTCACATATATTCAACCAATTTTCTATTATGCACCAAATGGGAAATATAGTGTTCAAACTTGTGTGAGTTGAGTGTATAAAACGGAGTAATTTACGTGACGTTTAATGTAAATGAAATAATATTTGTACTTATTTATATTAAAAAAAAAAAAAAGAAGAAGAAGAAGAAGAAAGAATTGATGCTTAAAAGTAATATTTTGTTTTTTTGTTTTGTCTTAAAGTCTCTCAATACAAATATTTTAAGATATGAAATGACCAGTATACATCCTTACAGTTTAAATCTTAATTAATATTTACTTTATACATTTAATCAAACTTTTCATGACTACAATTAACTCATTTATTTTATTTTAACATATGTTTTTTAATTTTAATTATAAAAACCACAAATATATGTCTTATAAAAGATAAATAATGTTTTATGGAATTTAAAGTATATATAAAATATTATCAACTAATTATACGTTAAGTTATCTTTAAAAAAAAACTAACTTGTTAATATTAATTATTTTATAACTTATTGAAAATTTTTATTTCTTAAAAGGTGAATGTAACAAAACGTTGTATTTCCCTACTAATAAATCACATGCAACAATCACCATAAAAAATCGTCGGAGATCGTTAATAAATAGTATTTACTATTGTCACATAACACAAGCATTAGACTAATAAATGTGAATTATACAAGTATGATATGGTAATTTTAAACATGTATCAAAATGAGGTTCGTGATCTATTAGTAAAATCTTTATATCTTGATGTTTTTCATCCGGGTTCAAATCTCACTCATCACATTTTTGGGGTTGGAGATAAAGGGGGTTACTTGACGTATTTTCGGAAGTTCGGGATTCTATCTTAAACATTCGGTTAGTTTAAGTACCAGTAGTTTTTCGCACGTTAAAAAAACAAAAAATTTCAAATGTTAAACACATGTCAATAGCATTTAGCACAATTTATGTACCCACGTTACCTGTGAAAGGCATAACAATATTGAGACCCCCACTTGGGTCGATTACCATTTAGTGCACATTATGGGCGATATATATTATTGAAGAGAATTGATGAAATAACGATATTTTTTCTCTTATTTTATTATATAGAAACTATAATAATTTTGTTTAAAATAATGCAGAAAGAATAAAGGTTATAATGTTATATGTTGCACTGAGAAATAAATATATTAATATATATAAATAATAATTGGGGAAATCATAAATACAGCAGTTGCTCCTGCTGTTGCTCTCACAAACAAAAAACAAGTTTCCCACTTGATGAAATAAATACCCAGCACACCCCCCCCCCCCTGAATTTTACCCAGCTACACCAAAAAATTGGTATAGCCCGTTGCATCTAACCTTTCCCCTATTATAAAATGTCCATAAATTCATAATTCGGTTTAAAAAATTCGTTTATTCCATTATAAACATAATATAAGTTATTAAATTACCTTTTTAAATTTGAGGTGTTACAGTAATATACGAACTCATACTTTATATGTGTTAAACTATCAATAATAGCTTTATATATTAATGCAATAGTTAGTGATATTTATATTATGAAACTAAACTATTTCATAAAACGGGTAATTAGGCCCATGTGATGCACAAGATATTCAAAGTCCAATTCGAAATCGAAACCAATAGGTGAGGGACAACTCAAGATATATATGCATTATCATTTTTACTTTATTTAATTAATCGGAATTTTCAAAATACGACTTAAAATCATAACCATATGGTCGAGAAAAACTCAGTTACTCATGCATTTTCATTTTATCTTATTTTATTACATAAAACTTATTTAATTACGCAAACTTCATATCTAATCATTTATAGGGAAATTAAGTAAATAGAGATCATTATTATACTAAAATATACATAAATATAACTTAAAGATCGTTCACCTAAATAATATTGAATTGCAAGTTGTTGGTTATTTTTTAAAATAATTTATTTTTTAAAAAAAAATTTGTTTAATTTATTTAGAAATCTTTAAACTTTTTCAGTTGATATATTGTCCAAAAATATCAAGTCACATCAAACTATTTAAATTTTTAACGTATTTAATTTGCAATAACCGTCATAACACGTACTTAAAAATAAAATCATATATTCATTATGATGTTTGAGAGAAAAGTTGAACTAACAAAATTGAAATAATCGCTAAGTATGTTAGCACAACTATTTCGTGATAAAAACCCACAAAGTAAAGACAAATGAAGCAAATACGTACCATGAGATAAAAGAATCTCATTCATATTTTATAGAAGACAATTCTCATTGGTGATTTCCTTCGCAATGACAATTAACAAAAGTCAAGGACAATATTTATCAACTGTTGGTTTTTATCTACAACGTTCGGTTTTCACACATGGACAATTATACATTGCAATCTCTCAAGTTAAATCGAAAAAGGGTCTCAAAGTATTGATATGTCACAAAGATGGTAAATCAAAAAATACTACAACAAATGTCGTCTACAAAGAATTTTACAAAAGATGAAATAGAATATATGCTTTCAATGTTTTGGTATTACATTATTTTACTTTGATTTTAATTACATTAATTATATTTGAATTAATAGTTTGTTTTTTCATATACTTTACATTTGAATTTACAAGGTTTTTTTGGTTACATATACTGAATAATTCATCTTATCTGAAAATATCGTAAATATCCCGTGTATTTGACACGGGCTTAAATCTAGTATATAATAAAAGAAGGTTGTCCCAATGATTTATTAACAAATCACATCTTTTTATTTCTTTAAATTGAACCTTGCTTATGTTATTAATATAATAATAATTATATAAAAAGTCTCACTAATTTATATTTGTTGTCTTCCATAATTAACTAGCTTAATACCCGGTCAGTGACCGGGTAAAAAATAAATTTACAAATCTATCACACATTGAAAGAAATATACGTTAAATTTGTTAGAAGATGTATTGTGAAAATGCAAAAAAGTCTTATAGTTTAATATGTTAGTGACGTATATTTATTGTAATGTATATACAAATATAAATTTTTTTTTTCCCCGGTCGTCGACCGTGTACTAAAGCTAGTTTATATTAGTTATGTTGTTAATAATAGTTATGATATTTTGTCCATATATAGACAGAAATTAAACGGTTCAAGAAATATATATATATACACTAAAGTTTACTTCAACATAAAATAATTAAAAAAAAAAAAGACAGTTTGAGAGCATTATATTATAATAACAAATAGCACAAAATCATTCGGAGTATGTTTAGTACTACTACTTATATTAAAAAGTAGGGCTGACTATATTCAACCCAACCGGAAACTGACCTGAAAAAAACTGGGTTAGGTTGTGAAATCTCGACCCTTCAACCCGCCAACCCATTAACCTGATATTTTTGAATCGGGTTCGGGTTGACCCTTCGGGTTTACAGTTCAACCCACCAACCCGAAATTTTTTAAGTTTATATAATTTTTTTAATAGGTCGACCCATCAATCCGTTTGACCCGACAACCCACAACTCATTGACCTGAAAGCAACTCGTCAACCAACCAACTCACAACTTATACGACCTGTTTGACCTGAAATCAACCCACCAACACACCAACTCATTTGATCCGCCAACACGATTTTTTTCAGGTTGGTAATTTGGTTTGGGTTGGCAAATTATGGGTCAGGGTTAGAATTTTTGACCTAAAACTTTTAATGGGTCGGGTTAGGGTCAATGATATTCGACCTGCCAAACCAAACCCATTGATATCCCTATTTAAAGCAATAATTAGATTATTTATATGCCCCGTCCAATAGATGGGATAAAACCTAGTTTTAATATATATCCCTTATTTATTAGACTGATTTCATAATTTTATGTTAGAGTTAATTGCAAGATTGGTCCCTGTGGTTTGTTCATTTTAGCAACGGGGGTCCCTTTTCAAGTTCACTAGCAATGGGGGTCCCTATTTTGACTATTTTTTACAAAACTGGTCCATTTTTTACGGATCCGTTAAAGGGGGCGTTAAGTGTCACGTGGCCATCACGTGCAGGGTCAATATCGTCTTTTCACACAACACAGGACCATTCTTGCAACTTTTACCAACTTTATATATATATATATCCTTACCTATCTATCTATCTTATCTATATCTATCTATAATATATATATATATATATATATATGATATATATCAATCAGATCTATCTATCTATCTATATATATATATATCTATAAAAACCCACCTTCATCACCACCGGTAAACCCACCCACCGGACACCACTTCCATCACCACCTTCACCTTACTGGCCATCACCGCTTTTCACCGGACACCACCTCCTCCATCAACCACCGGTAAACCCACCCCACCGGACACCACCTCCATCACCACCTTCACCTTACTGGCCAACACCGCTTTCACCGGACACCACCTCCACCTTACACCTGTTACAGCCCGCCTCAGACCCCCAGGTACCACCACCACCACCAAACCGACCACACCAACACTGCCTTGTGACCGGAAATCTTGAATCCTTTTCTTTTTGGGGGGGTTTTGGTTACTTGTTTTCAGATCTATCTATAATATGATATATATCTATCAGATCGATCGATCTATCAATCAAACCCAAACCATGTCTGAATGTCGGGTTTACATGATTAATTCGATCTTCTTGCAGCTGATTGAAAAGAAAGGGGGCTTATGGCATCTGTGATGTTTACGACTTGGACTGGACACAAGTGTTTCGAAGTTTAGTTTGTTGCTGCCCAGTTTTGCTAGTTGGAGGTACTGAATGTACCGGCTACCTATTCTTTTTGCAGCTGACTGGAAAGAAAAGGGGATTTTGGCATCTGTCATGTTCACGAGTTTGGACTGGAGCTTTTTTTATTGCTTCTTGTTTTTTGATATATGTCGAGTTGTTTGTCTGTTGCTAGGCCCAGTTGATTTATTCTTGTTTTTGATATATCTCGAGTTGGTTTGGGCATGATGGTGGTGTGGGGAAAGAGTGGAGGGAGGTGGCGGTGGTGGGTGGTTTAGATGATGATGAGTCTTAGTAGTCTTGTAGTTTTGGTTTAAAATTTATTAAGGTCTATCATTATATTATACAACAACAGAGTCTTGTTTTTAGTTGTTAGTTGTATGATTTTGGTGGTGGTGATATATATATATGTGTGGTTATTTTCTGAAGATATATATAGATGATGATGTAAATTTGGTGTTTTTATAGATATATGTGTGTGGTTATACAGATAGATTATAGATATATATAGATATATATAAATATATATAGATATATATAGATATATGGAATGATGATGATGATGAATAATTTGGGGTTTTTATTACAAATAGTCCCTGTGATTGGTAAAATGACCAAAATGCCCTCACGTGTTATGCATGTGAGGGATTTAACAGCCAAAATTAACCGATGTTAGTGAGAGGGACCTCTGGCAACGAAAATGGAAAACACAGGGACACTTAGCAACGAAAAAAAAGTCCAGGGATGCAAATGATATTAGTGCCAACCACAGGGACCATTTGTGACATTAACTCATATATATATATATATATATCTACCAATATACTAAAACAGGATTGCAGACTTCTTAAAGCAACAAGTGGCGTAATCTTTTGTCGACATGTGTCCACTTTAATCTAATATCTAATTTTAAATCTTTAAAATATTTGGTATGTATCTTTTCATATTTTTATATATTATTATTATTATTAAATAATCACAAAGCATTATGTTACGTTAGCTTTGAATTTAGAAAATAAGAGATAATAGTATATAGTATCTGTCCATATATATGTTTTTAGTATAATATAAAAAATATAAATTAAAATAAAATAAAAAGAATAGATAGTTACATAATATACTTATAAAAAAGGGATAAAGATTATTTACTTTAATAAAATTTTAAAGGTTGGATGTTTGATAACTTAAATAATGTTTGATTGTTCAATTATAAAATTTATATTTGATTGTTACGAGTATTTGTGTAAGTTTAAATCATGTGTAACATGAATTTATTATAAATTTTTATAAGCTTATTCAGATAGTAATAGATTGATTTATATTGTTCTCAATAAAGCAAAACAAATGAAAAAAAATTATCATATTAATTAATGACCATTGTATAGGTAAAACAAATAATGGAGCAAACTACAAGTGCTTTTTAACGAAAAATACTAATTATTCAACAAACAAAGAAGAAACAAAAATAAAGTATAAATTTCGGAAGAACAGTGATAGTTTTGATAAATTTTATTAATCACAAAAATTACATATAATAGTGGGACTCCCACCTGACATGTCATCTTGGTATAATGAAACATACCTCATAAATCGTGAATGAAAAAAAAAGTATTATAAAACGTATAAATTTTTATTAACGTACTTAATAAACACTAAATTGAAACGTGCATAAGATGCGTTGTAGTGAAACTTTTTATTAACATAAAAAACAATTTAACATGAATTAAGTCAGACCGTGCATCGCGCACGGGTATTAAAACTAGTATATATATATATATAATGTTCTAAATAAAACCCTTAGAAGAATACGGTAGATAAGTAACCCTTGTAGGGGTCTCGGGGGTTGCTTTTTACAGTTAGGTGTCCAAATCTTAATTTGTAATATAGTTTAAGTTTAATCTACTATTTGTATGTATGCCTTTCTTAACGTTCTGTGGATATGTTTTTATGCCTTTTGTATTCTGTTTCTGTTTCTATAATATATCTTAAATGAATCCCTATTTCTTAAATCCAAATATCCAATCTTTTTCTTATCTTAAATCCAAAGTCCAACTACCAGTGAATCCCTTTCCGATTTATATCTTTTTCTACCAGTGAATCCCTTTATATGTAATCAATTTATATAAATCCACACGACCAGTCGACCACACAGGTTTGTCTTCACTTAAAGTCTTAAACTCCGATTTATATGTAATCGATTTAAGTTTTTAATGTACGTATGTTGATATTTAAATTGGTTACTTGCTCTGCTGGTGTATATTTCTTTTAAAAAGTATAAAATTATTTATATTGCAACTGATCCGTGACTTTCACTTTGATCTGTTATTAGGGGATATGTAGGAATTCACAGTTTCGGATTCAGGATGATTATGGACTTTTGTTTCGTTATTAAGTTAAAAGGATTGTTAAGAACATTTGTTTTGGTTATGTGTTAGTTAAAGATATGATAAAGGTTCCTTAACCAGGTTCCTTAGCAGGTTCAGGTTCATTAGCAGGTTCTCTTTAGGATTTTTGTAAACAGGTTTTTTATCGTGTAACATGTTAATTTTCGTGTCGTGTTCGGAAAAAACGACACGATTTCTTATCGTGTTGTGTTCGTGTTTACCCCATTCGTGTTCGTGTCTTATCGTGTTCGTGTCTTAACAGGTCGTGTCGGACCTGTTATGCGAGCTCTAATTTAACCTCTCTCAAGTCTCAACAATCATTCCACTTCCAAAAACACAAACATCCAAAAATAATCAATCGCACTCACCCACCCTTCTTTCTCCCCTCTTTTTTCCCCGAACACCTGAAAACAGGATGTGATTGTTCGGTTTTGTGAGTTCAACCTCCATAGCTAAATTCGAAGCTTTGTGACAATTTAGATCGTGATTTTCAAGCTAAATTACTGCTAGATTTTGAAGATTTCATTCAGATTTGCGTTCACCTCTCATTTCTTCCATTTAACTTCCGGTTACATCGATACTATCTCTTTCGTCTCTAAGGGTGATCATGGGCTCAACCCGGCCCGACCCAAGAACCGGGAAATACCAAATATGTAGACCGAGGACCGGCCCATGTTTCATTAGGTCGGTTCGGTCCGGGTTATATGGCGAGTTCGATTTTTTACGGGCCAACTGTAACACCCGACGTTTTAAAAATATGGGTTTCCAAAAACTTTCGCACAATAAGCGAAAGCTGACATTTAAAACATTAACCAAATCCGTAAAGGAAGGTTTATTTATACAAAAAGGTGTTACTAAACGTATCAAACATAGTTTAAAGGAAAACCCAACAGTTGTTCACATATAAACAACTAAAAGAATCCATAACATAATTCATAAGGCATATCGTACAAAAGTCTAATAATGAGGCCACTGGTAGGTAAACTATGCATCTTCAAAATTGTCTACCCATGCCTCACTTGCTATTATCACTTGCTCTTCAATGCTTATCCTGAGGGAACAACACATTTAAAAGACACAAGTGTTAGCTAATTAAAGCTAAGTAAGATAGCA
>JAOEHQ010007898.1:0-17164 GCA_025447715.1 Asclepias incarnata
GGGGCTGCCGCCCCTTGGACACCGCTCCCAGGGGGGCTGCCCCCGGACCCCCGTTCCTTAGGGGCTTCACTCCTAAGGTCATAATAACTTCAAATAGGCGTGCAAGTCAACGCAAATCAATCTAATTACACTAAAATATCCAACAAGATCGATACAGTCAAATTGAATTTATTGGATTGATCGGGTCAGATTGATAGTGTCAGATTGATCGGGGGTACACTTGATATACAAATATTAAACCCTTTAACATAATGAAATACCCGAGCAAAATTCTTTTTACCTAGCCGCGTTTGCACGAGGGATTTATGCCTAGTGTATCCTATATGTATGTATCTTATATGTATATTCCATGTGTATCATATATGTATGTATATATAAATAGCAGATCTGGGAATTGATTTAGAGTTTGATGGATAAGAGGGAAATGACGAAATTACCCTCCTCGTGTTTGGTCAAGCAAAGTCAAGCAAGAGGGAAAGGACGAGATTACCCATCACGTGTGTGGCACGTGATGGGTTTTTAACGTATGTTTAGGTTTTGGACTAAAACTGTTGACGGAGCAAAAAAAATTGGACTAAAACTGTAATTTTTTAAACTCAGGGATGAAACATGAAAACTGGGACACTCGACAGGGACGAAAATTTAAATACTAATTTATAAGTTAGATTTATAGATATATTATATTATTCTCTACTAATTAATTTAACATCTCTTATATATTACAATAATTTATGATTATTTTAAAAATATTTATTTTATTTTTATATTATTTATTTAGGAATCTCTTTCAATTATTTATCGAATTAGATTGGTACATGAACGAATATCATTATGACAAATTTAATAAATATTAGATTTATTTATTTAGTTAAAAGAATAAATAAATAATATAAATACTTGTTTAGTTGACAATGATAAAAATATTTTAAGATAACTTTATATTTTAAGATACCTTTAGAAAGCTAGGTTTTTTAATATAGATATAGATATATCGATGCCAATAAAGCGTTAAAACGATTAATCAATTCTTAAGAGTTAAGAGCGAGGACCAAAAATGGCGCCTGAACAAAAACCATCATCGGCTTCATCTTCTTCCGGTTTCTGCATTCAATGAATCGTACATGCAGTCTTACAATAATTTCGGTGCATCTCAATCAAAAACTACTTCTCGGAATATCAAACCCGGCCATAAACACATTCAATTTCGCTACTCCATCACTGGTTCATGATGCCAATTCCAATCGGTATATATATTTATTTTGTTTTGTTTATGATGGCCGGTGCATATTAATATATTATACGTATAACCTCTCTGAAGTTGTTTATATTTTTGTTACAACTAAATTGTAGATATAGTCCTGAGGATTTAAGTGAAAAAAATCCCTAGCGAATTCAATATGTAAACAAAAATATATTTAAAGTTATAAATTTTTTAAACTTTTGTGCCAAAAAATAATAATAATAATAATAAAAATTGGCCGCCTCCCCTATAGATACAGTCTGGTTATGTTGCATGGTTTCAGAAGGTTTTTGGCATATTTAAATTCGAATCATGACTATCGATATACACAATACTTTTGGTTATCTTTATATATAGCTACGTTATTTTTGTGTAGAATCCTTAGGGTAGGGTATGAGGAGATAATCACAAGAAAAATGCAATAATAATTAGGGTTTAATGCGTCTAAATATATTAACTTGTTATGTTTTGTTACTATTGAATTGTACGTACATTTAAGTTTTAAACGTCTATCGTATGTATTAAATTTTCGGTTTGTGCTATTGTATGTATCCCGGGCAGGTAAAGAAACATTTGTTAGACGAAATAGAACCTTAGAGGGCAGAATCAGGTGATGAAAAGTAGTCGAGACTTAACCGCTTTTTAGTAAAAGTGAAAAACTACACAGACATTCCAGAGGTTACCTTTTTGTAATTATATATGTTTGTTTAGCCTTATGGAGTTTGAGGTTTTAAACTTTGGAATAGATGTTTACACAAAGATTAAGCTAATTAGTTCCTTATTCAAGCCCTTCAATCGTTTCATTTGTACGTCTTATCAATGCTTTTTAGTCGATTTGTTTCTGCACCATCTTACTGCAGGCAAACTGTTAAAGATGTAAAAAAGAAAAAGAAAAAAAAAGCTGTTGAAGATGATGATTCAACGAAAACATGGTAAGTTCAATACTTGTTTATACTTCAGAGACCAATATCAAGCATTGTTCTAAAAGATCTATACTTTAACTAAATGTAATATTATTTACCATCAACGATCTTCTCTTTGCATAGTCCACTTTATGACTAATTATAGTGTTAGTCTAAATTGTCTCTGTTATTATAGTCTGCTTACATAATGTTATACGAATGACAATGAATTATTGACACCAACATTTATAGGTTATTTTGTGTAGAATCCTTGAGGATGTACAAAAGGGTTGGGTACAAGGAGATAATTACAAGGAAACGACAATAATAACTATGGCCTAATGCATCTAAATGTGTGTCAACTCTTTTTAGTTGATTTGTTTCTACGCCATCTCACTGCAGGCAAACTGTTAGAGATGTAAAAAGGAAAAAGAAAAAAAAAGCTGTTGAAGATGTTTTCCCCGGGCAACAAACATATTTCGACGCTCTAAATCAGGTATGAAATGGTGGTGGATTGTTTTCTTTTTGGGTGGGTGATTGTTTTTTTTCATCACGTATTCTATATATAGCTTTTTGTACGAAAACTAATTAGTAAGCAATCAACTCATTTCTGTGTTGCTGTGAATTTTTTCATACAATTAGATGTTATATAAAGTTTTATGTCCAATGACACATGTTAATTAGGGGGGTGAACCTGAAAATTATACAACCTCGTATGGAACATCGCAAGCACAAAGCACAGTTTGCTTACCCATTTTTTTATACCCAACAGGATTTTGTCCGTCTATATATAATAATGTCGATGCTGGTGTTACTAACATCAGTTTAATTTGTTATTATGAAAAAGAAATACGGAGTAGTTTATTTCTTAATATCTTTGTTTGCTCGAACTATTATGCATCCTTTAAATCACATTTATTTGAAAGCGATACTTTGGGTAGTTTAAGAAACTGATTAAAATTGATATTCTTACGTTTATTCATTTCCGACTTTTGAGTATTTTTTTTTCTTGTTTCATTTGGAGTTGCCAAAATTTCTTTCTGAAATGATGATAATTTTCAGTTTTGATGATATGATCACTCATATATTTGCAGGCTTCTTTATCCAATGTTTGTAGTAAATTACCAGATTTTTCAATCTATGGGTTAAGATCACTTAGTCCCGGAATAAGTGGTTTGGTACCCCCTACTAAATCAAATGTGGCTAACACTCGTAATGCAACACCAGTTGCAGCAAAAAGGGTTAAAGGAGTTGATTATTCCATGAAAAAAGAGTAAGTCCAATACTTTTTTATAGATCAGAAAGCAATATCAAGCATTGAGTTAAAAGTTCGAGAGGTGATATTTGTACCATCATTTTTGATGGATGTACCACACTGTACAGGTTAAATAGCTAACTGTACAAGCCATTAATGTACAAGTGTGGTAGATCCATCAAAAGTAATGGTACTAATATCACTACCCTAAAAGTTCTATACTTTTATTATTAGATCTCATACTGTATTAATCAGTGCTGACAATCTTCTCTAATTATAGTACACTATATGACTATTGTGTGGATATGCTGCGTGGGCCTGATGGTGAACTTCCACAGAAGCTACGGAATATACCACATCACCTTATCCAGACAGTTAGTAATGAGATAATGGAAAATGATCCCAATATTTGCTGGGATGATATTGGTATGATATTTTGAGACTCATATTTTATTAACTTTTATTCATGTTATAAGTTTCCGACATGTCATCTGATCTGCTTACAGCTGGGCTGCATCATGCTAAAAAATGTGTGACTGAGTTGGTCGTGTGGCCTTTGTTAAGGCCTGATGTTTTTAAAGGCTGCCGTTCTCCAGGACGAGGACTTCTTTTATTTGGTCCTCCTGTAAGTGCAACATATATTAGTTTATCGTAAAGGTGTCGATGAGTGTTGTATATTTGTTATTGGCGAGTAAAACAGAAAACAATAGCCATAAAGGAAGTAAGTGAAATTGGTTAAACAGGTTAAATTGGACGAAAGTTATCTACAGTGGACTCAGATGCTTAAAGTCTCCTATAGTGTTTTATTTTACTGAAAATTTTACCATTATTCAATTATGAAATTTTTGTAATTATATCAATAGAAGTAAGAAAATGACAAAAATAATGTTCACAAAAAACCCAACCTTTTATACCCGCCGTTTTGTCACTCTAGTACATTGGTTTGTTATCATGACAATTGTTACTTGATTGATTTATTTTGAATCTTTCCTTGTTTTAGGGAACTGGTAAAACGATGATAGGTAAAGCTATTGCTGGAGAGGCTAATGCAACATTTTTCTACATATCTGCAAGTTCACTTGTGAGCAAATGGGTATGTACTAGTTCTTTTTGGAGAATGATATCTAAAAACTTGAATTTCGATATTTGGTAGAACATAACTTCAATGTTATGGATGTTATTTGTTCATGACGATTTAATGGGTAAGTTCCTTTTATCTTATTTGGAAGGAAATCCTCTGTATTCGGATAACTGTTTTCGCCAGTGCTGTTACTTATATGCATACCCTTCTTCCCAAAGAAGTAGCTTAATGCTCTGTCCCAAGGCTCACAACCTGTGCTGACTTTTCTGTTATATAGTTAATCGGTTATATTCAAGTAAAAAAGGTCGAATGGTGACTTGTAGGTGGGAGATGGTGAAAAGCTAGTGAGAGCTCTCTTTGGAGTTGCTAGTTGTCGTCAGCCATCAGTAATATTTATTGATGAAATAGATTCACTGCTGTCCCAGGTACGTCCTATTGTGATCCATGAACAAAAAGACTTCATGTGATAAGGCAGAGATTTATCCAACAACTTCCATGGTTCCCTTAGAAAACTCTTAAAAAAGAGATAACAGTTTCGAGTTTCGACCCATTTACTTATGATTTATGAATGAGCGGAGTCGGATTATAAATAATATTGAATACAACAAACGGGTAGTTAAATATCGCCAAAAGTGCATTTCAGTGCATAAACCATCATTTGACCATTAAAACTATACATATATTCTTGAAATATATATGTATGTTACACGATTGATCTAAAATGAATTTAAAATTTTTGGACAAAAAGTGTTTTAGGTTTAACCCTTCCCCACCTGGTTCGTTTCAATCTGTAACAAAAGATACTTTTTTGGATATGTTACCTGCCACCTGCCCATTTTCCACCATATCTTAGACCATCCTTAACCGTTCACCCTCTTCACCTGCACTTTTTCATGTCACGTTAGTATCACCTTCTCACCATCATCACCTTCTCACCATCATCACCTTCTCTTTTTCCCCTTAATCATTCACCTTCAAATTTAATACCCCACAATATACCCCTAATAACCAATCAAAAAATTTAAAAAAAAAAACAAAAAAACAAAACAGACATAGGCCCACATCCAACCCTTCACTCTCGGTGATCCCATTCACCTTCCATTTATCACCTAGCATTTTCACCTAGTAGCCTTAACCTTTCACCTTGCTTCACCCTTTCCTTCACCTATGGTATTAACCGACCTTTACCAATGATCTTACAACCATAAAGGTTCAGTGCCTTTTGCAACTTCATGACATTCTATTGTATGAAAGATAATGACTATTGGTTTATCTTATTGTAGCGCAAGTCAGACCGTGAGCAAGAGAGTAGCAGGCGGCTGAAGACATAGTTTTTCATAGAAATGGAAGGATTTGACAGTGGAAATGAACAAGTTTTAGTCATAGGTGACCTAAGGATTTGTTTATTTGTAGAAAACTAGGAGTGTTTTCTAGAAAAAGTTTCAAAGGAACAAGGAAAATAGAAAACGTGTTCAAATGTGGTTTTGCCAAAAAAAAAAGAGGAAAACTCCTTGTGTTTTCCACTTGACAACTAAATGTGTTTTCACCAAATGTTTTATATGACAGTCTTTTCATATTTTAACTTTCGAGCCAATAATTTAAACTTGAGTACCACGAAAACAGAGCAAGGCGTTAGTACACTAAAAAGTAGGATCATAATTTATGATTATATAAATGTTGCATTCTACATGCAAGAAATTTCCACATAAAGTGTCTGAGTGCTCTTCATTTACTCAAAACACCTTTTCAGATGACCACTTCTAAAGTTTTATCTGCTTTCACTTGATTTGCCACCCTTAACTTATCACAGGTGCAACAAATAGGCCACAAGATTTAGACGAGGCTGCTAGGAGGCGACTTACTAAACGATTTTATATTCCACTCCCTTCCGCAGGTGAAACTTTTATTTATTACATAAGTGGCAAGTTTGGCCCAAACGGGCAAAATGTGGTCATCTATGCTTCTATGGATTTCTTTATAGTGTTACAGTCGGATAAAATTAACGAAATTCTTACATTTTAGCCGTTTAACTCCGGTTGCAAAAGTGACAGTGGGTTAAAACTGAATAAAACTTTGAGTGTCATAACTTATAACAGGATGTATCAGCTTGTATCGACTTGTCAACACTTTTTGTTTCTTTTCTTGAAATATTATAACTAATAATTTATTTAAATATTAGATATGGTTACAGAAACTAGATCACTGACATAGTAATTTTTAGCTATTAAAAAAAAGTAATATAGTTTTTCAGAAGAAAATGATTTATGAGAAGTAAGCGTTCAATAATTTTGACCGCCTACTTGGCCATTGTAATTAATTTACTACTTTATCTTGTTTTACAATTTATTATTATGCTACTAATTAATACATTGCTTATCGTTCATTTGAGGGGCAAAGAAGCAAGAGCCTCGATAGTACAAAATATATTGGAGAAGGATGGGCTTTTCAAAATGGCAACAGAAGATGTAGACACTTTATGCAAATTAACTGAAGGTAACATAAATGTTTTTTCTTTGTTTTCCTTATAAAGTACGAGTCGTATTCTTTTTCCCGAGTTTGATGCATGGCTTATGATGCATTACTTTGACTTGATTTAGGCTATTCAGGATCTGACATGAATAATTTAGTTAAAGATGCTTCCATGGGTCCACTAAGAGAAGCCGTACGACTAGGCACCACAATCACTAACCTTAAAGTTGAGGATATGAGGCGAGTTACTTTACAGGTATCGCATAATAAGTGTCTCATATAGATACACCTCTTGACTTTGAAATCAGCCTGAATATTAAAATTGTAGATGGAGAGGGTGGGATGGACTCAGTTACCAAGGAAACTTGAAAACACACAAACTTTCTCTTCTTTGCATTGATGAAGAAAGAATTTGTAATACTTTTTTAAGTAATGTTGAAATTATGACTGTATGTTGTCCCAAACTTTGTAGGACTTTAAGGATGCGCTACAAGAGGTAAGACCGTCTGTTTCTCGTGCTGAACTTGGCATATATGAAGAATGGAACAATCAATTTGGGAGCTTACCACCATCAAGTACGTAGTTTGGAAGTTATTGATATTTTACCCTTGAATAACTATAAGGACATAAGTTTGATCTTCTCATTTGTGCAGAAATTTGTGATTCGAGTCAATCATGTAGCACATGGTCCTATGATATGCTACATGGTCCTGAGGGTAAACTTCCACAAAAGTTGCATAATATACCGCGACATCTTATTGAGACCATTTGTAATGAGATAATGGACAGAGATCCTAATGTTCGCTGGGATGATATTGGTATTAGTAATGCTTGGAGAATTTACGTCTTTTATGAAGTTTTAGCCAACTTTAATAAGAATTTAATATGTTGTTATATGCTGGCAGCTGGGTTGCATCAGGCAAAAAGATGTGCAACTGAGATGGCCATATTACCTTTGTTACATCCTGATATTTTTAAAGGTTGCCGTTCTCCAGGAAGAGGACTCCTTTTATTTGGTCCACCGGTAAGTGCAATATATGTTGGTAAATCTTAGAGTTGGCTATCTTAGCCATTTGTATGAACATAAGGTGATTGAAGCTGTATCTGCATTGATGTCGGGTCAAAGGGGTGACAAAGAAAAAATACCTATCAAGGAAACTGGTCGAATGGGTTAAACAAGCCAGGAAAATAATAAACAGAGTTATATTTAATGAATTTAAATTATTATTTTATTAATTTTGATTTACTAGTGTTTAATACATCAATTATGTATAAAATTCAAAGAAAATGAACAGAGTTAACTAGTGCTGGCTAGTCAACCGCATCTGTTTAGACCCGAACCAATATTTGACACATTATCGAAACGGCTTGAACCACCCCTTATGCAACCTCCAGTATATCAGTTAGTTTGTCATACAAATACCACTTATTTGATTTGTTTGCACTTTTTTGGTCTAGGGAACAGGTAAAACAATGATAGGTGATGACGTACGTCCCAATTCAATTGAATTGTGAATAAATGTTTATCTAGCAAACCGTTAATCCACTTACGCCATACATATATATATATATATATATATATATATATATATATGTATATGTATGTACGGAACCAGGGAAGGTGAAGGGTGAAGCTAATTGTTGACCCTAAATAACCGAGACCAAGAAACCGAACTCAAATTGGAGAACACAATTGTTAAGGCTATATGCCGGGTCAAAGGAGAGAGAACCGGGTCAACCAATAAGGCCGGTCTTGGTCTCTTGGATGACGAGGTGAGAAGAGAGAACCCGAACCAATAGAAGGTAGAGGCTGAGATGCGAAGCTAAAAGGTAGACTTGGAGCGGCTATATGTATGTTATGTGAAGAATCAAAATAAATGGGCCAAGGCCCATCCACGTGATATCCGAACCCAAATGCCGATCCCATAAGTCAGATTCAAATGCCGAGGCAGTCACACCGAAGCAGAATATCGAGGGCCCGAGGCAAGAACTAAAGTTGACAAAATGTGAATATATGTATGGAGGCTGGGTATCTTCGGTTTCAAAAAAACCGTTTGGGTAAGAAGTATAATGGGCCGGCAAAAAACTTGGGCCGGCACTGTACGTATGTATGTATATCACACACATTGAATATGTGTAGGACAATTAATTCATATCCATATGGCAAATAAAAGCATATACATTTTGTGATGATCTTCCTCTAATATTCTATCGGTTCATACTAAATTACTTTCGATGAATGTTGATCTCACTACTAGTAAACATGCTTATTTCTATATATGTATAGAAAGAAAGTAATGTAATAATCGTTCTCTTAACATATGTTCAGCCTCGTAGAATAACATTCAATTTTCTTAGGACGTGCATGCCACATCTTGGTGTATATAAAAGAGAACTGCATGCTACATATGGTGGTGGGTTCGTTAAAGTTCATTGGCTTTATGGGTTAATCTGGAATTTGATTCTATGAGCCAAAATGAAAAAGAATCTTGCAAAGTTATGGACGAAGAGAATACAAGTATTACAACAACTGTATAAATATGTTTCGATAATTCCAAAAGAGGAATGCTGAATAAAATCAAAACGTTTGATTATCATGTGGTCACTGACGATCGGTAGAAGATAACTTGATTAGACATCGTAAATTCTCGTGTTAGACTTGTTTAAAGTTTACAAGCTTAGTATTTGCGTAATGCAGCGAGTGCAAGTTTTTTTCGTTGGTAGTGTCGAAATTTTTGATGGTGGTTGTTAATTTAATAGTGAGAAAGATAACGCAATTTATTAATATGTTAATTTCATTAAGGACTTAAGTTATACATTATTAATAATTTTTTAATGTGTATTTTAAATTTCATAAAAGTCTATTTATTTTTCTAAAGTATGTTTTCATGTGATTTTCATAATTGAAATTAAAAAACATAATTAAAGTAAAATAAGTTGTCAATCAAATGAGTTAATTATAAAAATGGAGAATTTTTATTAGATATATATAAAGAAATTATTAATTAACATTTATGGTGTAAAAATATGTTAGTAGTAATTTACGATCTTGAAATTTTAAAGGGTTTAAAGAAAAGACGTAAAATCCTTATTAAACTGATTTGGATCTATATATATATATGAATGAATGAATGAAGATGAGGATGAATTGATGGAAGAATAGTTCCAAAAAGAAGAAGAAAGAAGAGGGTGTTCCACAAATGAGGGTGTGGCTTACAACCATCCTTCCTTTCTATCACTTTATCTTAATTTGGTTTCAACCTCTTATTTCCTTTCTTAAATGGGTAAGAATCAAGTGGATGTTGTTAATATTGGTGCCAAATATATATATATATATATATATATATATGAGAGATGAGAATATAAGATTGTCATGTATCTAGCTTGGGTATAAAACTCTTTCACATCTTAGTTTTTTAATCTATAAAATTCATGGGGCCCAAGTCATTTATTTATTATACAACAAATATTAAAAAATTGGTATGTGAGGGGTTCCATATCTAAGCTTAGGTATGGAACAACCTTATATTCACTTTTGCCTATATATATAAACTTAAATCTTTTATATCAATACAATAAATATTTATAATGATACACCCTCAAAACCGTAAATCCATTTAAGAATAAAAAACCCATAAATCCCAGATTTCCCATATTAGAGAATGTATCATTAAACCCACAAATTCCAAATATCATTAATCTCCTCTTTCAATACAGCTTACAAATCCATTAGAAGATTTGTATATATACTTATATATGTATATGTATCTATATCCCCTTCAAAGCAACTCCCATCATTCCCCATACACATTACCATTCCCAAGCTCAATCTCAAAACTCAACTAGACTATACATACACACACACATGAACCTGGACGGATGCACAATTGCACATGGGTTCCCGTGGCTGATTTTCTGGTAGCGAATCTAGTTCCCGTGACTGGTGGTCGAAGCTACCTTCACCATCTCCGACAAGACCTTCAGGTAATGAATCTAGTCACTAGACAAATTTCATTAAAGAAAATAGGACTAAATCTATATCAATCTCGATTTGGAAGCTGGTGGTGGCCGTCTCGATTTTGAAGTCGGTCGTGTCCGGAGATGAATTAAGTGATAAAAATAAAGAAAGTTAGGGGCACTGATTGATAAACATATGAGAGTAGGGATGATTATTGGTGTTGGTAAAAAGAGAAATATTGATGTTATTGGATTGTTGTTATATGGAAATGGAAATATGATGATGATTAAATGTTAGTCTTTTTTTGTTTGTTTTTGGATTGTTTTTGTTTTGTTTGAGAATTTGGGTTATAAAGAACAACAAATAGAAAAGAAGAACAAAGTCTTCAGGTGGGTAAAAAGACAAAAATGCCCCTCACTTGACTTGCATGTGGGACGAGTGGATTTAACAAATGTTCGACCACAGGGATGAAAAAAGACAAAAGTTAACGGCAGGAATGAAAAACCGTTTTTTGAAAAACCACAGGGACAAAATTTGCACTTAACCATATATTTTTACTGGAATTAAGACCAATGTACGGATTGATTATATATATATATATATATATATCGTACAATTAATATTTTTTTGTAAAGAAATTAAAATATGATCACATTCATTTGATATCGACAATGGTTGTCTAGCAGTGAGATACATGTGTTATAAAAGTATTGGTCAAAATCTAATATTATTTTTGATATTGGTAATGATATCAACCTAATCTAAAGTTAAGTAACGGCTAATGAAATACACACTGGATGCTTACGTGGATAGTTTGGTTGAATATAATTTACAAGAGTGAACTTATAGCAAACAAGCATCAGCCGAGCAAACAAACAAACAAGCAAACATCAGCCGAGCAAAAATCCAACATTTAACTGAGCAAACAAACAGCCAAGCAAACATCAGAAAGTTTAACAAAAAAAAGTCAAATTTTTAGTTTGACCAAAATATTGCCGATAAATGCCGAGATTGACCAGATAAATTTGAACGATAACCAAAATCTCGTCTCGGTAGTAGACCGAGATCCGATTTATCGCCAATATATCGCCCGATAAATCCGAGATTTACAACATTGATTATTAGTCAGTACTTGTGCTAAAAACAAACTATGACCTCAAGCTAGACATCATTTATGTTAAATTTCTCATGTCGGGGAGATGGGGGGTGTTAACTTTATTTGGCCAACAATCAATATGAAGTGCTTTTGGCGTTGGTCTGCATTTCACCGCTCCACCGAAAACTCCCTCTGCCTTTACCATACTCCAGCTTTGTATTTTCCTACGTCCAGAGTTGAGCTTTAGGATATGGGCCCAAAAACCATGGCCTGTCACATTAAAGTAAAACCCATACCATCACACGCTCAGATATGTTAGACAACCCATTTGTTTTAAGGAGATAATAACATCGTCGCTAATCTAGCCACACCGAGTCAAAATAACTTCTCCCTAACATCCCTCAATTCCCCATTCGCCGGATACTTCAAGCCGAAATCAGTAATGAAATCACATCCTTGTAAATTCAAAAATCTTCTTTTGGTAGGAAAAAAAAAATCCTTTTACCTTTCTGCTTGCAATTTTGCTTAAACAAACACCCAAAAGTCCAAAACTTCCCAACAGAATTCACAAAATTCAAGTGACTCAACCCGAATCCATTATGTGAGAATAGTTTGGCAGGAAAAAATGGGTTATGATTACACAAATAGTGTTCTTATCGAACACAACTCCACAGATGGATAGATACATGTTTGCTAGTTGATTCAGGAAGATGTATTTCGGTTTCTTCTAAGAAGAAATATACAGCAGCATCCAAATGAAATATGCCGTCGGCCTTTATAGCATCTAAGTTTACTTTACCTGTTACAGAAGAAGAAATCAATAACCTGAGCAATAAGAGGCGAGATAACTCCATCTAAATTTTCTATTCCAAACAAACCAACATTCTTGACAAAATATAAGATATTATTAAGATTTGTCAAAATACCATCATGCCTAGCCACTTTTCTAACAGAATCCCTCAAATTTACATAAACTCAATTGCATTTTTACAAGAATTATTAAACAAAAAAAAGAGTTTGTTGGATATTCAAAATACTGCAGACATAATCATTCATCATATAATTCACTATAAGACTAAGAAAAACTAGTATATTTATCATCAGCGACTAAAAGTAAAAAAAAAAAAATTCAAAGTTAATGGACGAAATTACCTTAACATACTGAAGATTCAAGCTAACATAAATTTAGAAAATATTATACAGAGAATATGCATAAGATCATAACTTATGAGAGCAAACAAACATACCTCTTGACATTTTGTGAGAACAGATCATTCCTCAAGGATAGCACGCCCTAGATTAGTGGCAAGAGCCACCCTGACAGAGCTAAGAGCCTGTGGCGGCAGCCCTACCTCAACAAAATCAGGCCTCAGCTTTGCCACAGACAATTCTTGCAATTTATTCAATAACAGATTAGTCTGAGATACATTGAGCAGAGGCCGCTCCAGCCAGTTGAGCAACTTCAACTACAAATAGATAACCAATTAAGATTGTGATCACATTAATCAAACATATAATCAATACTAAAACAAGAGAATAATAACAATTCACTTACTGAATCAAACAAAAGAGGCAGCCAAAATCGTTGAGGCGTAGAAGGATTTTTCATAAGCTGGGTATCACAACAAAAAACAAACCAATTTGTTATTATGTTAGTAGAATGATGTGTAAATCTATCAAATAAAGTATGTAACAGCATACCAATATAAGAGCTTCACCAGCTTTTCGGGCAGCATCAGTAAAAGTGTCATCTTGGACCTGCTGCAAAGATTTTTTGAAGTCCCGATACCTATGCAGCACCAATTATCTATTTACCAGAACAAGAAGTGGAGCGCCAAGAGAACGAAAAACAAAAGATTAAAAACTAAATAAAATTAATAACATACTTGTGAAGGAACTCAAGACCGCCTGCAGTTCTAGATTCGGAGCCTAATAATTCAATTAATCCTTCCCATTGCTGCAGATATAATATCGATCATCAGTTTGATTAACTACGTTGCAAAACCAGTCTGACAATACATACACGTACGTACCTCGAAACTCTCATCGGAGATTGACTTCCCAACAAAGTCTAACAACTTTTGAGCAATTTGATTGAGGCGTACTTCATCCCGAGCTTGTTGTAACCAAAAGACTCCAGCTCCTTTCCTGCCATGCTTCCAGTGATGCACTCCAGCAATCTGTTATTAGTAGCAATTATTCTATAATATATATACAAAATTACAGATTTTCCAAAAATGATACGAAAACGGCAACTCACAAACAAATTACCTTCATAGCATTGGAGCTCACACTATCAAGATCATACATACGACATATCTCAATGTTCTTGAGAAGAACTTGACTGTGATATACAGGCTGCTTGTACAACAAGATTTCCAACAAGCCAACTCCATGTTTCATACAAGATATTAAATATATTGGAGCAATCTACAAATAAAATTGACGGAACAAAATTATAAAAGAGCAAATAACATGATCAAATAGCCTAAGATGAATATGCACTCACTTGCCAAGTTAAGGCATGAGATGATAACACTTGAGCATAAACAAGACGATGGGATTCCTCTATGCTAATTCCCCCTAAATTATCACGTTCTTCTTTTAAAAGAATTTCTGCCTCAATACTCCCAGCCGTTACCAACTCTGTAGCATGTGCAATCATCCTACCACCAAAAGTTTCAAACACTAAAACTATGAATAAGAAGAATAAATACACGATTAACAAAAAATAATAGTAAAAAATTATCCTACCAGGGACCAAATGATCTTGAGCACTCAGCCAATACAACCTGTGAAAAGAGTAGAATTATGAGATGTTACACTTGTGACAATTTGGTGAAGTAGAATGTTTATAGTCACTCATTACCTCTGTATTTTCTCCCAGAATCCCAATTAGAAGTCTCATTAGCTTATGGGGATTAGTCGTAGATTTTAACTGGATGCATTTTTGAGCTAAGGCATTCATGCTTTCAAAACCCTGACCACACAAAAACATATTGATGGCATCAATCGTTAATTTAAATCATGGGTTATTCAAATTTATCAAACATGCAATAGAAGAATAAAACCACTGACCGAAGTGAAGGGTCTGATGTATAGAAAGTGAGCAATATATAGCTCTACCCAATGATAGGTGGCACTAGAGAGAATATTCGTGTTTCCCAACAAGATTTGAAGCAAATTCTTTAGACTTTCTTTAGTTTGATGATGACTGCATTGAAGCCAGAACGCACTGCAGTCCAACTTGGTTATTTGTCCTCGCCATTTCTCCCATGCCTAGTAGGTAGTAACATACGTGCTTAATAAAATTTCCATTAAGAATGTTATTTTAGAGTAATTTATATATGCTCCTTACCCTAATAAAATCAGACTTGTTATAATAGCATTCACCTAACTTCCCATCTGGTAAATCCGCACGCATGCGTGGCATTTTTGATACTAGAACTGCAACTGCTTCTACAAGTCCGTTCTCTGTCTGCAATAGCAATTGCATTGATATTCTCTATACTGAGCTGCATTATAACTCTAAAATTAGTACTTGAAAACAAACCTCACGAGTCCCTAATTGATTAAGCTGATAAGATCCATGTAAACGCAATAGCTTCACCTGCAATTGCCATTATGAATTTATAGAATAACGTCATCAATATTGATACATTTTACATTCACAAAACGATTTGTGCTTCATGTCTACATGCTTACCACAATGTCTAGCCAGCCAACTGCAAGTGCTGAAGAAATTGCTTGCCAATATGCAGGCTCATTTTCAACTGCCTGAGGAGAAAAGTCAAATTTTCAGAAATGGGTATATATATTTCTGTATAAATCTAACCACATTAAACCACACACAAAGGTAAAAGCATATGTCATCAAATTCAAACCTGTATATTGAGAAGGTCTGCTTGAAACTCCGCCAGTCTCAAATGAACACTTGGCATTTGTCCCGAGAATAGACTATCATAATTCTGAGAGAAGTGTAATCCGCATAATCATCAATGAATCAAACTTACCTCAAGCAAACAAAGAAAAATGTAAAAAGTAACAACTACTCTCGTAAAATAAGAATTAAGTCATTATCCTTACGGATAACCAATCAACAAGCTGTTCAGGGATCCAAGGCTGAGATTGTTTGTCTGCATAAAATATTTCCAGCAGCTCCCATGCAGCTTTCAAAGCGCTTGGCTCCTCAACATTCTGTTGTCAAGTTTATAACAAAAACAAGCTGATTCATTCACGAGCTCTAGTAAAGCAATCAAGGAGCCAAAATGGAAGAAAATAACTGAATAATAATAGTAAATACCTGTAATACTGTCTTTGGGTCTTCAATTAATGATGTAGTACTAGATTTCCTGTTCCCTAAAAGAGAACTTATTTCTTTGCTATACTCGAGAACATACTTTGACCTGATCCCATGAAGTGTAACAACACTATGTAAGAAATGACTTCCAGAAAAACCATACAAATTGTAGTTGATATCGGACTAGAATTGCATGTTCTGTACAATCATACACTCGTAAACACAAACTAAACCAAGTTTTCTTGACACTTATATATCCAATTTGTTAACTTTAACATGACTAGACGACTAGCTATCACTTGAATTGTATTCTATTGTTTAATTTCAACTTCACCAAATAAAAACAACAATTGGAGGCTGTTCTGGCATATCATAAATAAAATAAAGAAAAATAATACAATTACAATGTGATAAATATCGAAAGTCAAGTAGTAAACTACATTATATTTTACATCGTCATCGTCGTTGCCACTACCGTCAATGTGACTATTCTTACTGTCAATGTCTCTAGTAAGAGCAACACTAATAGTAGTGACAACGATGACCACAGTGTGGAGGAGAATATTGTTCACAGGGAGGATAAGGACCAGAATGTAGATATTGAGGGTTTAGATTATGAACAACAAAATGTTGAAGCTAGTACACCTCAACCTTAAGCGCATCTCTAGTAGTAGTTCTCGTAGTCTGGTTTTTGGCGGTGTTTCTAATAACTAGTACTTTGTCTACCACCACCAGTACGTACATGAAGAAGGAGGTGATTGGTTACTTTATTTTAACATTATCCTATTAGGTAAATGTTCATTTGCAAACAATAATTAAGGTGAAAACCAAGGGACAAATCTCAGCCACACATTTCTCTCTTT
>JAOEHQ010007909.1:0-17161 GCA_025447715.1 Asclepias incarnata
CAATGCACACGATCTTAGTTATTTCCTACTATGAACATTCGGTCATAGTTCTTTACATCCCCAGAAACTAATCCCTATAATAAAATATAAGATTCACATTCTTATATGAAACACCAAAGGTTTTATAAGTTGAGCTTTTTGTATAATGGTTTTCAAAAGTTTTTAATAACATTTGATGAAAAGGTGAAAATTGGATCGCGATGTTAAAGATTTGTTACTGAAATCCAAGATATTTGAGCTAAGAAGTCAAATAGGAGCTGTATAAAATTTCAAGATTTTACTGTATACAAAGAAACAGCAAGCGAAGATTCAAGATTATACATGTTTCTGTTCAAGAAACAATAATCATTATCAAAATTTGAAGTACTCAGTTTAGGCTTTTGTTCAAATAAATATTACCCAAATTTTTTTAAAAAGAAAGAGCAAAAAGATTAGCAAGATACAAGGTTCACATTCTGATATGAAACATCAAAGAATCAAAAAAAAAAAAAAAGTACTAATAAATTAACAAACAAAGATAAAACTAACTATGAAATTACCTTAGAATTAAGTCAACTGCTTCCCCAAGCATTCTGTCTGTCACAAAACAATAGAAATATTATTGTTTATTTATATATATATATATATATATATATGTTTTAGAAAGCATATTCCACACGATTCAAATACAATCCACACATGTATCCTCTGTTACAAAAATAAAAATTAAAAAAAATTATATATATGGTACTATTTACAAAGTCACGTGACATACACATATTTTGGTGGGCAACATTTTCATAAATGTATGTATTGGGCCCCCCCTTAGAATGTCCTGTAATCCAATGGGCTTTTCTTACTGAATACACTTGTGTCCTTGCTATTACCTAAAAATTACATTACAGTCCTAAATCTCAAAAGCCTCAACTTTAAAACCCTAATCTTTATTTCTCATTCTTTTCTTTATTCTTTCACACCAGAAGTAGCAAGGTACGGCGTCACTGTTGTAAATTTTGCATCTTTTTATCGATTCTATTATTATCTGGGTATGTTTTAACTTAATAATAACTATGTACATGACGATTTATTTTTAGGAATTTGACTGCGTGTTAACTATTTAAGACGATCTTTCATCTTCTTTTGTTTGTAAATCTTGAATTTAGCATATGTTTTTTAGATACATTTATATTTTGTTGCTATGATACATGTAATTCATATGGGTAATGATAAAAATCAGATCTTTTTATCAAGCTTTCAAATATTATTATGTTTTCATGAAAAATAATATTTAGCTGATTTCTGTCTTGTTATGATGTATATTTTGTGATTTCTAAGCTAAATGATGAAATTGGTGATGATGTAGTGTAGGAGTTTATGGATTTATAGAAAAGATTAATTGGAATGGTTCACATGTGTTTATAAAACAGGTTATGGCACCTAAGCAACCGAATACTGGGCTCTTTGTAGGATTAAACAAAGGGCATGTTGTGACCAAGAAGGAGTTGGCTCCTCGTCCGTCTGACAGGAAAGGCGTAAGTTTTCTGATATAGATTATGTATCTACTGAAGTAGCTATAAATTTTGAATGTTCAAGTAAATATGATTATGGTTTTTGTAGTCTGAGTGTATTTGGTACATAACTATAGGACTTAAGAAGCATGTAACTGTAGGTCACATTAAGAAAACTTGTTGTAATGAAATATGTGAAAGTACCTGTCTATTCACTAGCTTTGTGATTATCAAAGCTGCAACAATCTCTTTTAAAACGAATATCTGAGCATCGCTTTAGCTTTGTTTCAATTGGTCAGACCAGGGACGGAGCTACCTTGGGGGCAGTGTAGGCAGCTGCCCCCACCCCTATTTTGGTATAATGTAATTTTTTCTAATTTTAGGAGTATATTTGGAATTTTGTCCCTAAAAAAAAGAGAAAAAAAGTAAATATAGTGAATACATACAAAGTGTAAGACTATCTTGATTTTTTGTGCAGTTAAGGGTCATTGCTAGATCTAGCTTGAATTTTTGTGTAGTTAAGGATCTTTGCTATAACAACTATCAAGGATTCAACATTGTTATTGAAATAGAATACTTTGTATAATTGTATGTATCGTTGAATCGATGTGTGTATAGATGTGAATCTGTTAGTTCTATATTTATTTTTTAGCCTGCTAAGATCTGTGAATATGCTGTGTAATAGTTATATAATTTTGGATCTGTAACTGGTTCGATTTGATGATTTTATAGAGTTGTACTGTACATGTCATGATGCATAGTATGTTGAACTGAAACTGAGAGCATCAGTTACTTGTACAAGGGATGATGCATTTCATGAACTAAAAATGAAAAGTAATATTAACAATTGTTACTTGCACTTTACAAGTCATTATGCATAGAGTATAGTTTGTTAAAATTTGGCTAAATGTATTATAGCTGTGCTCATCATGATTTGGTTTTCGAGTTTCTGATATTTGAGTTTGGTAATAGATTCGAACTCGAGTTTGGCATTGTAACTCGTTAGGGTTTACTTTTTGTTTTTTGAATTTATTATCTGTTTTTTAATTAAGTTTTATTTATGTTGAATAGTTTAGGGTTTACTTTTTGTAAACACTATATTTGCTCTTATTTTTCTGTTTGGAACTTTAGAAATCGTTGCAAGAGTGGAACACTGAGATTGAGAAAGAAAAAGTGACTAAAAAGAGGAGGGACAAAAAGAAACGAAAAGATAAGCAAGATTCTCCAAACAAAAAGATAAGCTTATAACTTTTTAGCTTTTAGCTGTTTAAGCTGAGAACATAAAATCTCAAGTATCGGCTACTAGCTGTTTAGGCGCAAACCTTAAAAATACAGCTGGTTGGGTGGCCCAGGGCTTTGTTTGTAAAGTTAAGATGTGTGTCTGTTGTGCACAACCATTACAAAAGACGAGGAAAAATAAGTTCCTGACTTTTTAAAGCAAAACCCTCAATTTGAGAAAAGTGGTGTTGAGGAAAAAAAGAGGAGTTTGTATATTGATCGATTTCTAAGAATTTTGCTATTTTTGTTTGTTTGTCTGTATCAAATTTTTCATTAAAGGGTATATAAATTCTGAGCTGATTCTTTGAACCAGCCAAGACACCATTTTGATGTTTAGTACCATTCTCGATAAATATGTTGATAGAGAATATTGTTATACTTGTGTATACTCAGCACTGAAATGTAGTATATATTTAAAGACAAACTAAAAAGATTTAATTTGATATTTTTTCTTTCAGATAATCATGGAGCAAGTGAAGAGAAGTAGGCGACTGATGCACCCTTGCACACAACATCTCATACAGGATGTTCCCCAGGAGTTGATCCAATATATTCAATCGTTGTTGCCTGTAAAAGAAGCCGCTCGCACCAGTGTCTTGTCAAAGTCTTGGCTGCACGCTTGGTCTACCATCCCCACCCTCAGGTTTCTTCAATCCGTAAGGTATTTAACCAAGCAACAAAAAGCAAATTACATCAAGTTGATTGACGGCACTCTAACAAGATATCTTTGCGACAACATACCTATCATAACTTTTCATCTTCACTTTGGCATCGAGAACAAGGAGTCAGCTTGTCTTGCTGAAAATTGGATTCGGCCAGTAGCTTCCAAAAGTTGTCTCAAGGAACTTTATTTGACAATCTGGTTTGGGATTTCTTTTCCGTTTACCATGCCGGATGAGATATTCAGTGGTGAAAACCTAGATAAGTTAAGTGTAACAGATCAGGGCTTTAGTAGCTACTCCATTTTTATTAGTAGCAACCCCGTGATCAACTGTGTGAATCTACGAGTACTCGAGTTGATCAATGTAGACTTAAGCCAAGAGTTGCTTGATAACCTATTCTCTACCTGTAACTTGCTTAGAAAGGTAAAGCTTTCACTTCCCAAGGGTGTGATGATGACAGCCAAGGTACGAAACCTTCCTCATCTCCGCGTATTGAAAGTTCTTTCAAAACAACCGGATCATATTTTGGAAATTTATAATGTCCCAAGTCTCCGCCAGTTTTCTTACGACACATCACTGACTCATCGGTTTAAGCTTCTATCATTCAAGACAGATTTATTAGTACACGTGAGAAAATTGTTTTTAGCTGGTGTGATCATGGACAATGCATTTCTTGACATTATCAATTCGAAATTTCCTTGTCTCGAGCGCTTGACCCTTGTATGTAATTTCTGCATGATGGAAACCTTGGATATCAGAGGTGTTTTCTTGATGAGATTGCGCATACGAATGTGGGCAGCCGGTAAACTCGTAAGCATACAAGTCTATGCTCCAAAGTTGCATTATTTCCGTTACACTGGCCCGGGATTGGATAGCCTATTTTTTCCAGCCATTACTCCCGAGCAAATTCATCTAAGACTGGAGTTGGAAACACCCATTGATACTTCGTTCTTTCTCAAGCTGAGGGAAGTACTCAACTTTCGAACCAATTTTAAAATTAAACTAACTTCTTATTTGTGTGAAAATGTACTGCCAGTTGACATTGATGTTAATGATGTGAGGAGAAGGGTTCCAATTCCGGCTACAAATGTCCAACAAATATATTTTTCGTTTCCAGATGGAAGCTTCTGGGAGCACTCTCCATTCTTTGATGCATTTTTTTCCATTTGCCATCCCAAATACGTAAAGGCACATCAGTTGCCGACCTGCACTATGCCCCGGAAGATAAGTTACTTCTGGAAGAAAATCGTAACGGGGATGATGGAAAGGAAAACCATAAAGAAGTATTGGCCAGACTTGGAAGATATTGAAATAAAACATCCTGTTGTTGGGAAATGGAAAACACTAACAAGGCTTTGGATATGTTTCGCAGAACAGGATAGAGTTAAGTTCAGGTTAACCTGGTGTTCTCCATAGAATAGAAGCTGCAGTGCACATCTGTGGTTATTTTTCTTTCTTTCTTTCTTTCTTTCTTTTTTTTTTGTTTTAAATTATTATTTGATTTACTGTCAAAGTTTTCAACATTTTATTCAAGTTTATTTGGTTTACATTTTTGTATATTTATTACTAATGTAATGTAACATAATAATCATGTTCCGTGCTCCTAATGGAATGGTGTCTTCTTGTCTTATGTTCTGTCTTACGTTTTTTTAATGATGCTGGAACATAAGAAATAGAAGATGATTCATGTATTATAAATGCTAGTTTGTTTAGTTACGATTGTATCAATCTGCAATTACTTTGTTTACTGACATTATTGTCACGTTGTATGCTTTTATCAATTGGTCATCGTGGTGGTAATGTGGTTAGATAGATCGAGCCATAGCTGTCTACCTGATCCAGTGGTCGAAATTTTTTTCCTTCTGTTGGGCAGATTAGACTATTTTTTTCCCTACAATTTATAGAACAGGTGAATGTGTGATGACTGGTGAGTGTCATCCAAAGATTACAAGCCTTATAATGTAGCTACGAATTTGTGTTTCTGCCCTGTAGGGTACTTGATTCGAAGGGAGAGAAACCTGAAGAAGTATTCAAAGTTCCGACATAAAGGTTTTGGTTGTTAGAGTAGTCACTATGGTTGGTCATCCACTCGTCCTCCACTCGTCCTGTCCGTCCGTCCTTCCAAGGACGGGACGAGACTTTTCTTTGTTTTTTTTTTTAAATTTGTGTGTGTATGTGTGTGGTGTATTTAAGGGATTAGTGGTATAAATGGTGGGTCCTAGACTAGTTTTGACATTGAGGATGTTTTGAGGATTAGTCCTTGGTTAGTCTTTGTCTGATGTGGCGCTGACAGGGACTAGTCTTTGGAGGATGAATGGAGGGCATAGTGAGTGCTCTTAGGGGGTAGGAGTCATGTTGCTGAAAATTTCAGCCCTCCACTTATAAGTGGCCCCACGTGGGAGGTGCCTCACAAAATAGTGGCGCGGGTTCGAGTCTATGCTCGGCCGATTCCATGTGTGGGTATGCTTCAGGAGAACTTACCGCTCTCAGCCTTGCAGCGGGCAATGAGTAGGGATCAAGTCGATCCACAGGTCTAAGGGTTGCCTGCCACCATTACCCTTTTTTTTCTTCTTCTTCTTCTCCTCCATTTCATTTCCTTTCCTACGTGAAACATTTTTTTTTATTTATGGTCCCTGTAACGGCTACTCTGATATTACACAAATGGTCCATGTAAGTTACACAAATGTCCCTGCCGTCGGCTTGCCCAGAAGGCTTTGAGCCTGCGACCACCGCGGAATGTTGAGCCTGCCGGAGTGGGGAACCCTCCTTCCAACCTTTCCTTCCACTTCGACCCCCCTTTAGTAAGTGAATATGAACACATCTTGACTCTCTATGGCGATGACATTTGGTTTGTATATGTGTATTAATGTGATGCAGAACAAATGAATTAATTCCAAACACTGTTATTGTTCAATGAACAGTAACCATGTAATTATAGTATATTTTTGGCTTTTTAGATTTTTGTCACAAAACTTTTAGTTTTCATCTTTTTCCCACAAACTTCTCCTCTCTTCCTATTACAATTACTAATTACTAATACCATTAAACTTACTCCTAATGAATAGTAGTTTTTTTTTGTCTTTTTCCTGCATTTAAAATATAAGTAAAACAATTATAATTTATTAAATAGAATGTTTCTTTGGTTTAGTGGCAAAGACTTTGATTCTTAACCAAGAGGTCTGGGAATCAAAACCCCCCACCTTCTCCTTAACTTTATTTTTTCTTTGATTTTATGAGATTTATAAATTTACACCTTTTACCCTAAATAATTTATAAATATAACCTTGAAGTTTCTATAATTTGGGTTTTACAAAATTAACCCCTTAACTTCTTTTTTATTTATTTATATTTCTATATTTTTAGTCCTAAATATATTTTTTTTGTATTGTTTTTTAACATTTGGTTTTTTATACCTATTCTACATTTAATCCTTAGTTTTTTTTATATATTTTTATTTTGTATTCCTTTTTGTTTTCCTTTTATTTAGTTGGTTTATATCTTATTTTCTTCTTCTCTTTTGTATTTTTTTTGTTCTATTATATTCCTTTATATATTTTTTTACCATTTGGTTTTTTTATTTTTTCTAGATTTAACCTTTAGTTTGTTTACACCTTCTTTTGTATTCCTTTTTGTTTTTCTTTTCTTAATTGGTTTTATCTTTTTTTCCCCTACTTTTTTGTCTTTTTTATTTTATTATATATTCCTTTTGTATTTTTTTTCATACCTTTTTTTCATTTGGCTTTTGTATTTTTTGTGAAAACCCGAATGTGTAAGATTTTTTAAAAATTGTATACAAGAGGACGATAAAATCTTTAATATTTCATTTGCCGTTAAACACGTATTCCCACCATGAACCAACTTTCTTACACGCCAAATACATTCAGATAAGTAACACAACACGCTTCAAACACCGACGTCGCCCAACGGGAGACACCGAATTTCCTAGTTCCAAATATGGTTACTGGTCAATGAACAGTAACCATGTAATTATAGTATGTATACAACATTTAGAAAGTATTATCATAGTTGTCTGTTGGATGGATTGGTAACATGCGCGACCCCTTAAACTTAGGGTCAAAGGTTCGAACCCAACCAAGCACCCTTGCCTGCCTTTTTTTTTTTTTTTTTTACCAAATATCAATCCTGTTTTTCACACTACTATGGATTTCGTGACAAAGCTACCTCGAACACCAAGAGGCAATGATATGATTTGGGTTATCGTGGATAGATTGACGAAAAGTGCTCATTTCTTAGCAACTCGTGAGACAATACCATTGGCTAAGCTGGCAGAAATGTATATTGATGAAATTGTTTCTAAGCATGGAATTCCTCTTTCTATTGTATCCGATCGTGACACGCGATATGTGTCGAATTTCTGGAAGAGTTTGCAACGGGAATTGGGTACAAAGGTACATCTTAGCACTGCTTATCATCCTCAGACTGATGGCCAAAGTGAAAGAATGATTCAGACCTTAGAAGACATGCTAAGAGATTGTGTTTTGGAGTATGTTGGAGCATGGGATAATCATTTGCCACTTATTGAGTTCACCTACAATAACATCTATCATGCAAGTATTGGCATGCCACCTTATGAAATGCTTTATTGGAGAAGGTGTCGAACTCCAACTTGTTGGCTAGAGCCTGGTGAGAAGCAACTTATCGGCCCTGAAATTGTTCAAATTACAGCCGAAAAGGTTCAGGTTGCAAAGGAAGCATTGCAAGTGGCTAGAGATCGTCAGAAACCATATGCTGATAAGAAGAGAAGACCAGTTGAGTTCCAAGTGGGGGAAATGGTCATGTTAAAGGTATCCCCATGGAAAGGTATTATTCATTTTGGCAAGAAAGGGAAGCTAAGTCCCCGTTTTATTGGACCTTTCAAGATATTGAAGCGAATCAAAGATCAAGCATATCAATTGGAATTACCCCAAGAGTTAAGTGGTATTCATAATACATTTCATGTTTGCTATTTGAGAAAGTGTTTGGCAGAAGAGACAAGTGTAATACCAATTGAAGATATAAGTATAGACCAAAAGAAAAGGATGATTGATGAGCCGGTGGAAATACTAGGAAAGAAGCAAAAGAAACTTCGCCGGAAGATGATTGACCTCGTGTTGGTCAAGTGGAAGCATAATCGTGGAGAAAACATGACGTGGGAAACCAAGTCTACGATGAAAGAGAAGTTTCCTCATCTATTCATTTCTGATGAGATTTCGAGGACGGAATCCTCTTAAGGGGGAGGTAATTGTAACATCCCGAAACTTTTTACGTTGACTTTGACTTGACCGTTAGTTCACGTTTGACTTCCGTTAAGTCTATATGTTTTATTTACCTTCCATGATTTATATGTTTATGTGTTTAATGTGAAATGAATTGATATGTAAAGAAATGATTAAAATGAAAGACTTAATGTGACAATGTAAGTTAATGTATGAAAGAAAAGCTAGCAAGTATTCCCGGATTAAGTTTAAGGCTCCTAATGTGAAGTTATGGACTCTAAGGACCATTTGTGTTAAGAATTGAAAGTTGGTCCAGGTTTATGGAGTAATTAGGCAGCCCTAATTACACTTTATTCAGATTCTAATCTCCCTAAGCAAGCCCTAAACCGCCTCTATTGTCTCTCTTCCATTCCTTGCCTTAGTTTTCAATCTAGTGAAGTTTTGGTGGTGATTTGATCAAGAGTTTGTGCTAGGATATTGATCTCCAGGTTGAATAGGTATTTCTTCATTGATTTATCTTTGTTTGGATTCATTTAATCAAGCTATTCCTGGCCATAAGGGTTGGGTTGGTTTTCAATTGAGATTTATAATCGATTTGGTCGTTTGATGTGTCAAATCTTTGATATATGTTGTGTATTGAATCCATGAACTAAGAAAGGATTTCATTGTGTCATTTGAGTCTCATTTCAAGTGTTTATGTTGGTTAATTGGCCTGGAGAAAGTTTGGAATTGGTTTGGAATCGTTTTGGATTGAAAACCTAAAGTTGGGTTTGAGTCGTCCAGAAATCTCGACGAGATCAGGGATGATCTCGACGAGAACATGTAAGTGGCCAACATCTCGAAGTCCAAATATCGACGAGATCATAGAGGATCTCGGCGAGCTCACTGAAGGATGGACTTCTCGGTGCCTAGATCTCGACGAGATCAAGGGTGATCTTGACGAGAACATCATCTAGTCATCTATTTGGTGTGTGAATCTCGACGAGATCACTTATGATCTCGGCGAGATTGTCTGTCTGATGTACGAATGTTGCGTTTAAGTGTCTCGTAAGCTTATGTTACTATCCTATTCATGTATTAGGTTGTTGGGAATACATTTCAAGCTAGCTAAAGTCTTTTGTAAGTTGTGTAAGCCACTACAAGGTAAGATAACGCATTTTGTCACCTGAGGGTACAACAAAACATAGTTTTAATATGATTAAACCCCCCTAATGTATGATTTGCATGAGTTATGTATTCCGGAACTTATGGGAGGTTTCAAAGGGCTATGATTGGTTACGGTTAGTAACTTACGTTATGTATATGCATGTTATGATGAAGTAATGCTATGTACGTGCAACGAAATGATGTTTGATTATATGATATGTTGATTGCTTGGCTTGAACACTTAGTCACTAGACTTGTGTAGGATTGCCATGACACGTGCATGTTAAGGGCCCTAAAGAAATGAAAGTATATGTGATTAGTTTAGGTGAAAGTTAGCCTAAGCTAATAAAAGTTAATAAAAGTCTCGAGTAAAAGTTAAAGTCCGTGTTAAGCTTAACCCATGCTAGTTTCTTGGAGCTAGTGTGTACGTGGTCACGTGGTTGGGAATCTAGATACCTCCTGTGGCATAGTTGCGTTTGAGTTTACCGGGTGGGGTAACTAACCACCAATGCATAAAGGCATAAACGGTTTTATCAGTTGGAAAGACTTTGTCTATCCTTAACGACGTCGATGAACCACCGTATGGTTTACCCATCAAGTCGGGTGTGAGGACTCCATGTATGGTCTACGACCGCCTGCACACAAACCCCACATCCTAAGTGAGTGGCTTATGTCACTAGCCTATGTTAGGGCAAAGAAATAAAGAAAGAAAGGAAAGATAAAGAAAGAAAAGTATGAAAAGAAACGATAGGCACATGTAGGGATATGAGGATCTCATGTTGTTGATGCTTATGTTCCATGCTATGTGATATTAACAGATTATGATGCTTTTGTTAATATAATATGAAATGATAAATGTTTTCAAATTCACGTTATCTTACTTAGCTTTTTAAGCTAACACTTGTTCTTTTGAAAACGTTGTGCCTTCATGATAAGCAAGCTTGAGCTCGTGCGAGACTCGGCTTGGTGAGATGGGTAGAGTAATAAAGAAGCCGGATTAGCTACCATTATGCTTAGACATTATGATTAGTCATTTATGTTGACTACCCATTTATGATGTTTTATGACTCGTATTTGTGATTGGCATTTATGTCGGTGCCAAGACTTGCATTTCTTTTATTATTGTTATGATACATTTAGTAACACCAACTTTATGAAATGTGCCCTCCGTTTTGGATGGGGCATGTATTTAAATGTTATTTTCCACAAAGATAAACGCCGTTAGGCAAAGTTTTTGGAAATTCAGGTTTTTAAAATGACGGGTGTTACAGGTTAATAACGTTTTAATCACTTTATTTTGATACACTAATTGTTTTAACCACGTAACTTTATTTTTAAATGATATAATCCTAAACTTTGAAAAAATAATTGTTTTAACTATTCAATTTTTTTATTTTGAATGATTTAATTACCTAACTTTGTAATCATAATTGTTTTAATCACTTAACTTTTATTCAAAAATGTAAAAACACTCAACTTAACCAAGTTAATGTTTTTACCCCTTAAACCTTCAACTAAACTAGGACTGGTAATATTCGACTCGTAATAACCAACAAAACCCAAAAGCTCGTTTGTAACCAATATATGGGCTTATAGGTTGGTGATAGGTTAAAAACCAAATGATAGCAACAAATAGACAATTACTTGATCCATGTCAGAAACCAAGTTGGCTTCTGGTCAAACATGTCCCGTGGGTTTATGGATTGTCGGTTATTACAGGTTTATAAATTCATGTGACATGTTTGACCTCAAACCAACCCATCAACCCATATATTGGTTTCAAGTTAAACATATCAAATGAGTTTATGGTTTTGTGGGTTATTACATGTCGAATGGTTTGTGGTTTATTACAGGTCGAATTCCAGCCCTAGTTCAGTTGGAGGTTTAAGGATTAAAAACACTAAGTTGGCTAAAGTTAAGTGTTTTTATCATTTTGAATAGAAGTTATATGATTAAACCCATTATGATTTAAAGTTAGGTGATTAAATCATTTATAATAAAAGTTAAATGGTTAAAACAGTTATTGTTTCAAAGTTTAAGATTATATCATTTAAATATAAAGTTAAATGGTTAAAATGATTATTGTATTAAAGTTAAGTGATTAAAACGTTATTAACTCTAAACCAAACGTCCAAAGCCGATGATTTTTTTTTTCTTAATACCCGCAGCCTGCTAGGTTTGATAACCAATTTTTAAATTGGGTCCAAGAACTCTCTAAAACAGGCCCACACTCGGCCCAGGTTTTGTAACAAATTAGAAACCCTTTTGCTTATTATAGAACTGGTAATCTGTATAAGAACCAAACGAATTAGGGTTTGTAGGGTTTTATCCAAGACAAAACCTGTTTCAGCAGCCGCCATGGTTCTCAAGTATGAATCTTTTTCTATTCATTTTTGTTAATTGTTTTTTAATTATTATTTGTAAATCTTTATATGCTAGTTTTGTTGGTTTGAAAGTTGATCAAGATTTGTTAGATTTAGGATCAATTTTTCTGTTTGTACTATATCTATGCATCTTAAAGCTAGCTTGCTGTATTTATGATATATTCATATTGTTGTTTTATGTATATATATATATGTTTTTTGTTTTCAATTATATTGGAATAACTTTTTATGTCACAAATATCCAGTCTTTAAATGTGTAATTCATGTGTAAAAAAATTATTTATTATATGTAACCTTTTATTTTTATTTTAAGAAATGATTAATGGGTTGTTTTAGAAATGCTTAATGGGTTGTTTTAGAATTTGACATATTGGTAATGATAGGACTGAGCTTTGCCGATTCAGCGGTCAAAAAATTTACCCAGGAAGGGGTATTCGATTTATTCGATCTGACTCGCAGGTATATATATATATATATCGTTAGATGGATTATAACAATGGCTTAGCGATTTTACTTTCAACATTGTTAGAAAATAAACTTGGTTGTTGTCGTTATAGGTCTTTTTGTTTGCAAACTCAAAATGCAAGAGGTATTTTCACAATAAGTTGAAGCCCTCAAAGCTCACGTGGACTGCAATGTACCGAAAGCAACACAAAAAGGTTGGACGTTTTATTAGTTGGAACGTTTAGTTGTATTTTTGATAATGTTATTGACTGTTCTCTAAGTAAAAAACTTGACAGGATATTGCTCAAGAAACGGCAAAGAAGAGGCGTCGTGCTACCAAGAAGCCGTATTCCAGGGCTATTGTTGGAGCTACATTGGAAGTAATTCAGAAGAAAAGAAGTGAGAAACCTGAAGTTCGTGATGCTGCTAGGGAGGCTGCTCTTCGGTATGTTGGTTTTTCTTATTCGAGACTTTTATTGGTGACCATAGTTGTTTTTCCTAGTTGTCATAGTTAAAGACGTTATTGTGTTTAACATTGCAGTGAAATCAAGGAAAGGATCAAGAAAACCAAGGACGAGAAGAAGGCAAAGAAAGCTGAGGTAGTATCAAAACAAAAGACACAAGGAAAGGGTGGAAATGTGGCCAAGGCAGGTAAGGGACCTAAACTTGGAGGTGGTGGTGGAAAGCGTTGAAGTTCCATACCCTAGGAAAACTTTTGAATGTTTTGTATTCCTTATGTTGATTCGGATATTTTGTTTACCAATCACAATCCCGAATATGAAACACTTTCTACATACAATTGTTTTTGGATGTGATCTGGATCTTAGATTGGGGTGCTCTTTAATATTTTGTTACGAATAGCATGGGATTTATGTTGGGCATCTACCATTTTCAGTTTACGTGTTTAACAACATGATTATCTTTTATTGTGTCTTTCATGTTCCGTATTCTTGGGTACCAGTTTATTTACATGAAGCGTGTTGTGATTAATGGGATATGCTAAAATACGATGAATATCATTAGTTTGAAGGTTATTTTGGCGGTTATTTCTGGTGATGGTTGTGAATAAGGTGGCTACATATATATCTAATTGCCTAGAGCCCCAGACCGGCTTTTGGCTATTTGCCCCACACCGGCTTTGGAGCAGCTCATTGTGCTTATGCTCTTGGCTACTTTGCCTGGTTCTTGTGGTAACTCATTTTGCTTTCCTGTTTTTCTGAGAACTGGCTGCAATTAGTAAAGCTGATTCTCTTTTATTCTTTCTGCTACGTTTAATTAGGGGTACTACTGTGCCTTTGAGCTGTGAAAATCTGCTAACTTAAGGCTGTTTAAATGCTCAAAGCTTGACTTGAGCTCAATATATAGCTTTTTATTTTCGAGCTAAAAGCTCAATCTGGTAATGTTTTTAGGGTGGAAACCAACTTAATGGTTATCGCATGTTTTAAATGTACGAAGTGCTTGTGTTATATTTCAATTTACAGGTCTTATCTCAAATTACTTTTTACCAAAGTTTTAACAGAATGCATGATAGCTTACAGCATCAAAGAAACATACACGAGAAATAATAATACGTTGAACACAATTTGTTTTAGCAATCAAGCAAGATTGCCCTTGACCTAGTCATGCTGTACAAAACACCAATAATAAGTCAACAAAAACCTACCCAGATGACCTAGTCATGCGACACGAGACCCCTCATGTTAAGTAAATACAGTCACTTCACAAGCCTACTTACTGAAACCCATCTCAGATTTGGTATCTGAATGATCCCAGTAGCGTCTCTGCCTTGGCGCACTAAGTGATCGTATCCTTGCTTGAGATGACTCTGTGTTGGACATGTAGTTTGGGTGACTTGGGTAGTATCCAAATTGGCTTTGTGGGTATTCACCTTTAATAGTTGGAGCAAACGGGCTTCTTTTACGGCCACTTCCAGGCCTAGAGGATGCAGAATGTGATTGAAGATTATTCTCTGAATTCCGTGTTGCTTTTTCTGTTCCCCAATTTGAATCAAACGACGAAAGTTTGGCCGAGAAACGGGTCATACCCGGTTTTTGAGGTTTTGTCGGAGTGGTACTATTTTTTGGCTTCCAAGTATCTACTTCAAGAATCTTGTCACTTTTATCATCATAATTGCTTGTCCAGGAGGTATCCTCCATCCAGTTATCTAACCAATTTGGCCCATTAAGATGTTGCCGTTCTTGGCCAAGAGAGACTTTGAAGTTTGACAACGAGCTAGATCGCTGTGTTGCCAGAAAATCATAACTTAGTTCAATAAATACTACTAAATCTATGCAACAAAAGAAAGCTTTTTAAACAACATTTTACTCACAGGATGGCGGTAGGAACGGGAGGACTTGATGCTTGAATGTGGTGACGAAGTTGAGTGAGCTCGATTGGCAAGGGCTTGAGCCTGGAGACGAGCCATGGCTTGCATTCGTCGAAGCATGTCTGCACTCTGTTTGCGCACAATGTGCCCTCGTACAAGTGCCTGGAGCTTCACCAACCCTTTTAGTGCCCTCAATGCTCTCCTTGCCTATACATTCACCAACCATTTGCTTTAATGTTATACGAGTACAACTATTTCAGCACGTAGTACAATCCGTCATTAGCCACTATGATGATTCACTTGAAAGAAATAAAGCATCCAATAATATGGTTTTAATTAACTATAGAAACAGAGACATTGGACCCCAACATAAAGGTACAAACAACAAAGATTTTAGTGTTACAAATTTAATAAGATTAAAGTAGCAATGAACGTAAAAGTTAAGCAATCAATAAAAATAACAATAATATGAGAGACAATTGTTTGGTAGATGTATTATTAAAACACTTCATATATATAACTATTATACTGGGTTGAGCTTTATTGGTTAAACAACCCCTCCTTCCCAATAAAGCGGATTCCAAGATTTCATATAAAAGAAATGTAAAATTTTCAACATACATGTACACACATTGGTAAATACCGACTCAACTAGATGCCGATAAAAATTGCAGTGTAAGCAATAGATTGGTTTCTGATGATGGAAATTATGATGGAAGATGGAAGTGGAAACGGGCTATATTCAATAACGAGGAAAATTTGGAATGGATAGAGTTATGTAGCCTTCTGGTAAATATGTTTCTGGTTAAGAAACAGGATCAATGGACATGGTTGGGAGGCAATATTAAGGAATTATCGGTTAAAAAGGTGAAATGGTTTTTGGGTATGAATAGGCCTAGCAATGATAATGGTATTTTTAGGTGGTCGAAATGGGTACCTAAGAAGTGCAACATCTTTATGTGGCGTGGGATTATGGACAGATTGCCTACAATGACGGCTCTGCGGAAGAGGAATTGTGGGTTTGGAGACTTGAGATGTGCTTTCTGTCAAACGGAAGATGAAACCAGTGTCCACATATTGTGGGGATGTGAGTTTGCTAATGATATTTGGTATGAGATTGCATCGTGGGTTAAAGTTAATCGTTTCTTTGCATCCACGATAAAAGACTTGGCTGAAATTCACAACTTTGTTGGGTTCGACAAGAAGAAGTCAAAAATTCTTAAAGGCATTGTCATGGTTACCTGTTGGTTAATATGGAAAGCGAGGAATGAGTTGAAATTCTCTGGTGGCAAGACTACTAAGAGCGCTTTGGTCCAAGCCTCCAAGGGGTGAAGTCATTGAGTTATCTATGGTATAACAATAGAGGAAATCATAACAAAGTATTATGGAAAGATTGGTGTAAATTCGAATTCGTGTAAATGGTCGATTACTTGTAATTGTTTTGTTGTAACTTTGTCACCCGCCAATTTTGGGGTGTTTTATTAATTAAGTTTTCTGTTAAAAAAAAAATAAAAAATACAAACTGCTTCACAATGGTGCAATATGTAAATAAAGTAAAAACAAGTTGGTAAATATTTTGAAAACGAGTGAGTAACCGCGTTAACCGAAGGCATGCCGCAAATTTGTATCACATGCGACGTAGTGGTGCTAGACAGCCCTTATTTTGACCTTATTTAGACCTTATTTATTAGATACCCACTTGATCTTTTATATCAACGGTCACGAATCCTGTTCACATTTAATTAAATAATTAATTTATTTATTTATAGTATTCGGATCAAGATCTATGATAAAATGGTCCCACAACCAAGTAGCTGTCGGCTAAATCAAACATAAGTCATTCTTTCAATAGGTACGGTTAGATTGCCACCAATATGTCACATCTAACGGTTGTAAACAATCCTCGTGAAAATCAATGCACACACTAGGGCAATTTCCCAGATCCAACAACCCCTTTTCTACTTACCTTAATTACACTTACATCCTTTTTGTTTACTAACCTTAACATATATTGTTGTTGTCTTTTTGCATAATTGATTTGGGGTGCCTAAACTCTTTTTTCTATTTTTCATACATTTTTTTTCTTCAATATATTTTTAAATTTGATGCGGGTATATAAGAAGAACTAGATTATTTCCCGTATAATACGCGGGTTAAACATATTAAGTTTTTGTTATAACTTATAATATAATTAATAGTTATAAATATGACATGTTGA